>JAJAGP010004225.1:0-54072 GCA_025084515.1 Ancistrus triradiatus | reverse complement strand
TACCAGTAAATTATTTATATTTATAATAAACTGATCTGGTGGTGCCCCTTTTTCTTAATTAATTAATAAATTTATATAATTTTAATTAATAAAGTTTAATTAAAATTAATCCAATTAAAGTGTAGTCTTAGGTTTGCTACAGAGCACAGAATCTATTAACAATTACTGATGCCATGTGTAGCAAGAAACCCCGGCAGCATTAGCTAGAGCAGCATAGCTGGAAAGAGGACAACCAGAAGGTAACACAACCAAGAGGGATCACATGAGACATTAGAAACCCACCACAGCAACCAGCAATCAACAAACCTGAGTGACCGCACCTGGGATGCAAGAAGACAGCAACCCAACATCCCAGATGACCAAGAAAGTCTTTGACTATGAATGCCAGCTCTGCCCTTAGTCTACGGCAAGGATGCACAAGTCAAGATCAAGAGGACCAAAGCCCAGCCCTAGCTGGACCGCCAACCAGACACTCCCGGCCAAAGGCATGACAAGGCCAGACATGACACCAGACTCCGGCCCCAGTGACCTGAGCCATGCATCCCAGTCTAAGTCTAACAAAAAACTTGTGTAAATAACTATGTCTTTAGCCTAGACTTAAAAATTTGGAGAGTGTCTGAATCTCAACTAAAGTGGGAAGTGTATTCCATAGTAGGGGGGCCATGTATGAAAATGCCTTTCCCCCTGCTATGATGTTTTTAATTCTAGGAACTAAAAGACGTCCTGCACCCTGTGGAAAAAATAGACAAATTGGACTGTAAGATTCTAAAAGTTCAGTCAGATAATGTGGGGCCAGGCCACGTACAGCTTTATATGTTACAAAAAGTATTTTGTAATCACTGTAGAATTTGACTGGTAACCAGTGTAGTGATGATAGAACAGGAGTGATATGATCAAATTTTCTAGTTCGAGTTAGTCAAGCCACTGCATTCTGAACTAACTGAAGTTTACTTATAGATTTACTAGAACATCCAGTAGGTAAAGTGTTACAGTAATCCAATCTTGAGGTTATAAACGCATGAACCAGTTTCTCTACATCATTAAAAGAGAGGATATTTCTATATTTAGCGATATTACGTAATTGAAAGAAAGCAATTCGAGTGATGTTGCTAATGTGCCCATCAAAGGAGGGATCTGAATCAAATGTGACACCTATGTTTTTTACAGATGGACTGGGCAATACTGAACAGCCATCTAGGTTTAGGAGAGATGTAGCCAACCTGTTTCTCACGGCCTTGGGACCCACTAATAAAACCTTGGTTTTATCTGAGTTAGGTAAAAGAAAATTAAATAACATCTAATATTTTATTTCCTTTACACAATCCTAAATTTTACTGATTATAAGTCCATCATTTGGTTTGACTTATATGTACACCTGTTAATCAGCTGCACTTCAGTTGAAACCAATTCCATGTTTATGAATAATTGAGACTAGTGGCAGCATGTACAGAGAGATTAATAGTGGGCACAGACCCCTGAGGCATGCCATACTTCACTTTTGAGATCTTAGAGTGTAGAATATTTACATAAACAAACTGGTACCGGTCGGTCAAGTAGGATTTAAACTAAGAAAGTGCCAATCCCTTAACACCTAGAGTATTTTCTAGTCTTTTCAGTAAAACATCATGATCTATGGTTTGAAATGCTGCACTTAAATCTAACAGAACAAGAAAAAAAACACATCCTTTATCTGAGCTGATTATACCATAATTTAAGCTGTTTCAGTACTATGGTGGGGCCTGAATTCTGACTGACTGAAATGTTTCATAAATACCATTTCTTTGGCGGTAACTGCAGAGCTGATGATAAACAGTTTTTTCTAAGATTTTGGAGAGGAAAGGTAGATTTGAAATTGGTATATTATTAGACACCACACAATAATCAAGATTGGATTTTTTTTAACCAGTGGTTTAAGAACGGCACACAAAGGATTTGGGCACATAATCAAAGATAAGGGATGAATTTAAAATAATAAGCAGTGGCTCTAAAATACTAAGTTTCAACTCTTTGAGTAAACATGTAGGAATTGGATCTAATAAACACGATGATGACTTAGACGAGCTCATCAGTGTGGATAGTTCAGTATTAGTAATTGGGGTAAAAGATTCTGGTCTTGATTTATAGTTAGTTAAACAGATGTCT
The DNA here is from genome assembly GCA_025084515.1 of Ancistrus triradiatus. Taxonomy (NCBI): domain Eukaryota; kingdom Metazoa; phylum Chordata; class Actinopteri; order Siluriformes; family Loricariidae; genus Ancistrus; species Ancistrus triradiatus. The sequence continues at coordinate 51,930 of JAJAGP010004225.1, read as the reverse complement.
ACATTAGTGCTGTATCTGGAAGATGTAATGAGCATCGAGTTTTATGCCTAATGTTTTCTAATTTGTGGTTAAAGAAAGTCATAATCATTACTGTTAAAATTAAAGAGAAATCTAGGATTATTCTTATTTTTCTCTGTGATTAAGAAAAAAAATATGCAGCTTTAGCTTTAGTGAGGGCATGCCTCTACTCAGCAATTTTAAATACCTCCAATTTACTATGTTGTCACTTACATTTTAAACTCCATACTATTTGCTTTAAAGTACGGGTGTGGTCATTGTATTATGGCGCTAACCTTTTTTCCCTAATGTGTTTGAGCCTAGCAGGAGCAACTATATCCAGGGTTGAGCAAAACATGCATTCTAATTGGTTGTTTACACACTCAAGATGATTGGGTTCCATAGGTGTATTAAATTTTAAGTGTGGTAGTTTATTAATAAATGCAGCTGGAGTAGCAGATGTAATAGTGTGCTTGGTGTGATAACGAGGGAGTAGAATTTTATTTACATTTACATTTACAGCATTTAGCAGACGCCCATATCCAGAGTGACTTACAATTGATACAATCTTACAGTTCAAGCAATTGCGGGTTAAGGGCCTTGCTCAATTACCCAACAGTGGCAGCTTGGCAGAGGTGGGATTTGAACCCTGGACCTTCTGGTCCAGAGTCCAGTACCTTAACCGCTAGGCTTAAACCGCTTAGGTTCAAAAACTAATAAATAGTGATCAGAAATCAAATCACTTTGTGGGGAAAACATCAAGGTTGTCTGTATTGTATATGTATGATTACAGTTGGGGGGTTGTGGGGTTGTTTGGTCACATCACATTCTGAGTGATACTTATGGATTCTAAAATGGACTCAAAAGCAATTTTAAGTGGAACCTGTTTATTGTGAATATTTAATATTCAAAGTGAATATCAAAATCACCTAGAATTAAAACCTTATCTGTTGAAAGTACTGAGCATGAAAGAAAGTTAGCAAATTGCTGAAGAAATTCTGAATAAGGACCTGGAGGGCAGTAAAAATAGTGATGAGCTGAAAAGAGTTTGATTTTGACTTCCATAATGATGGATCAGCCACAATAAGAATCAGTATTTCTTACTAGCAACCACCTAGAAACACCTTTGCAACTACCTGGGACACCACAGCATCTGCCTAGCAACTATCTAGCAACATAACATCATACCAACAACCCAGGATACCTTAGCAACCACCTAGCAACACCATGGCAACAACCTGGGACACCACAGCAACCACCTAGCAACACCATGGCACCCACTTAGCAACCACATAGCAACACCTTAGCAACCACCCGCCTCCAACTCAACAGATCTAGTTATATATATATATATATAAATCCTATGAAAGCGTGTAGAGTCAAAGTTACATGCAAGAGTAACTTTTATATAGTATTAAATTTAACCTTAGATTTAATATTGTGAATTAATGTTGGGAGTTATAGTATTTGTGTAACTTTTTAAAAAAATGCTTCATGATATGTTCCTGTATTATCTTTTTATGGGCTTTGATTTCTGGATGGTGTATTGAAATTATTTTCAGGTTATCTAATGTTTGCCAGTAGAGCAGTCCATCACAGGGCTGGGAGGGGTCACTGTTGTAGAAATCAGCACGATCCTCTCACCAGCTTCCCTCCCTCAGATGTACCTAATTATGTGATGCCTAGCCAGGTAGGAAAATAATGCTGGGACTGGAACCTTGGTCCCCACTCTGGTGGGCCAGCATATTAGACTACTGCACTTTGTCAAAAGCTGTTCGTTTTGTTTTATTTTATGGGGGTGTACTTATGCAATACTAGGGGAGTTTAAGCAGTCGTGGTTTTTGATGGATAACCTCAGACATAGGAAGTCAGAAATCTTGATTTTGTGCTTGATTTCTTTCAGTTGGGTGGATCCAAGCTGTGATTTACTTGAATTAAATAGCAATTTAAAATTAGCAAAAATCTCCAGCTTTCTAACCTCCTTTATTTTTCTGATATTTTGATACATTTAATCAGTTGGTTTTGTGTTATATATTTATTATTGTGTCTATATTGTAAACGAAGAGAGAGGCAATGAGGATGTGATCATTAAGAATAAATGCCTGAATACAGGCTATGATAGAGTTGTCTCCCTTTGACCTGAATGAATAATATGTGACTTTTCAGTTTTGATGCTTGCTGTTACTGCTGTACTAATGATGCTTATATCAGTATTTATTAACAAAATAGGTCAGTAGCTGGAGGGGAGTGTGGGATCTTTATCAGGTTTTAATAATGCTTAAAATGAGGTCCTGTTTCTTTAAGAGTGGGAGAAAACACAGAAAAAGGTGGGAGTGGATTTCTAGCATATTGATTATTTTCACCAGTCTAAAACAGTGGAAACTGAGAGCTCATTTTTACATTCTAAACTTTGGGAATACAGAAAAAAGTTAATAATAATTACATCCAAGTATTTCTTTGGTATATTTTCCCCTTTCGTTAATGACAATGTATGTGGTGGTAAATTCTGTAAACGAGTAATAGAACTAGTTGAAAATAACCAACAATTTAAACTACACATTTATTTCAAATGTATTGTTTACTTCTTTAGACCAAAGGTTGCATGATATATTATTTACATTTAAACTGCATTACACTAAGCATAAATCAGTATAAGACCCAAAGGCTGGGAAACAAAAATTCCTTTCCCACGTTCCTTCACTTCTCCTACCTTGTTTCCATGGCAACCAAAGAGGGAGATGAAGGATGAATTGCTGGCTTTGAAGTCTCCAAATGCATTAATAAAAATGCTCCAGGAAGTACACACACAGAGACAAGAACCCTGAGTTAAATATCTTGCTGAGAGCAAGAGCAGCAGAAGTTTTGGTGTACTGTTAACTCATATGTGCATGCATGAGTTGAGAATATGGTTTTGCCAGGGTAAGTCAGCCACTGAAATTTTACATCTTTACATAACTTGTACAGTTCTGCAGGAAATGTTGCTTCATGTTCTTCCATTTCCTTAATACTGGATAAAAAATATCCATAAGGTTTATTGTTCTTCAGGGTCACTTGTAACAAATGTACTTCAATAAGGCTATTTTAAGTGCCACTAAGGTAGGTATCATTGCCAGTATACATGGCATTGCTAAATAGGTCATTCTAGAGACTGCTGTTGCACCAATAGACATGACTAAAACCTATCCTTGCTGTATTTCTGGCCATGGGAAAATTTGTACCAATAACAGCTGCTAAGTAATTTATGCTTTCCAACAGTGGAATTTCAAAGCTGATAGAATTAAATGGTCTGCACATGACCACACACGCTGCTAAACACAATGTCACAAATTACAAATTGCAGTTGCCTTACATAGCTATGCAATGACAATATTGCTAAACTTGAAACCCCCTCTAAACTCCGTCTCTCATTAACATTTACAAACAAATAACAGCACCCCCTAAAAGTACAGAACAGTGCCAATCCTTGGACTGTAGTACCCTCACCCTGTTTTACACTATCACCCCCAAGCCCCTGGCAATCAATTCTTTGAACCTTATCCCAAAGAAATTCAAAGCCCCACCACAACTGAAAATAACTTAACTAAATCAAAAGATTAAGTCATGTATATGTTGAAATAACAGTACTAAGACTTATTTTGTATTCAAAATGTTTAATCTACAACCCCAAATCAGAAAATACAATAAAAGTCTGTCCTTTTTTACTTAGACTTTTACTTAATTATAGACAGTATGAACCAAAGATATTTTTTATTTTTTATTGAGAAAATTATTGAAATGTTTAAAAACAATATTCCTTAAAAAGTATCACACGGAATTCACATATTTCTCTTTCTACAGTGCATAATATCACTAAAGAAGGAATCTGGAGGAATTTCAATATACAATGTCTTTGACCTCAGATCCCTCAGATGGGGTACTCCATCAAGCACCATCATTCATCAATAGCTGATACAAACACATAGGCAAGGGATTATTTGGCAAACTTTTGTCATACACCATGAGTTAGATTCACAAATGCCACCTAAAACTTTACTGTGGAAAAAAGAAGCCTTATGTTAACGGTGTCCATAAGTGGTGTTGACTTCCCTGGACTCAATGGCATCTGGGATGTACCATCACACAGTGGAAATGTGTATTGTGGTCAGGTAATCTAGTATTCCAGATCTTTATTAGAAAAAAAAATGGACAGTGTGTGATCTGGATTAAACACAAAAAAGACCATCCAGACTGTTATCAACAAGTCCAAAGCCCAGGATCTGTCCTAGTATGAGGTTGTGTCAGTGAGTGTATCAACAGTGCCAAAATATATTTTAAGTGTCAGGAGAAGGAATGGCAACTTTACAAAGTGGTAAATGCATTACCGTCCCAACTTTTTTGGAATGTGTTGCATGTGTTGTATATTAACAAATTAAAATAAAAGTTAAAGTAATTGTAAGGAACGCTGTGTTTTTATTTGCATGTTCCATGCTCTCCCAAATTGTTCTGATTTGGGGTTTTACATATGCACATTAAAATGTTAAGAAATTTCAAAATACTCTGGAGAAAATAGTTATATTGAACAAATCATGGGTTTAATTAGCTGGTGACACCCCGAAACAACATTATTGTTTTCATTTAATAACTTGTTTTTGTAGAGTGTGCATATTTACATTTATGTCATTTAGCAGATGCTCTTATCCAGAGTGACTTTCTGATACAATCTTACAATGCAAGCAATTGTGGGTTATTTCTTGCTCAAGGACCCAACAGTGGCAGCTTGGCAGAGGTGGGGGTTTGAGCCCTGGACCTTCTAGTTCTAGAACCCAGTACCTTAACTGCTAGGCTACCACAGTAGTTCTATGACTTTATACAGGTTAACTATTCCAAAGTCAAAAACTTGATCAGCCAAAATTTGTTTTGTTACACTTTTTGTTTGCCAGCAGATGAAGCTCAAATTAAGTTAAAAGAATAGGACTTTTTACAACTCACTCTGGGCTGAAAATGTTACTTTGACAAAATGTATTACACTTAATTTTACACTAAACTACATGATAATGGTGGGTGGGGGCTTAGAGGGCTTAAGCCCCTAACGCTTGTAATAAAGCACCAAATCTTTTTTTTTTCCCATGTTCAGTTCATCAGCGCGTTATAATGCATGCAGATCCTGTAGCACTCCTTCTCTCTCAATGCACTTCCGATATTAGCTTTTGCATCCTCCTTTAAGTTACCATAACCCAGTGTCAAATCGCACCCTGCTCTCTACAGGCTGCAGGCTACAGCTCTTCTCAAAATCTGCTTTTTGGTGACGTCGACAAGAGGCCATCAACAACAGTGATGTAAAGAATAGTGTGCATGGTGTTAAATACATGAGCTTGGGGCAGAGCCCATTTCTCCGCCTACATGTCCATAGCATGATAACATGAAAACTTACAGCCTGTAAACTTGCTGTTTCAGTTGAATTTCTGATAGAGTGGTGTGAAAAAGTGTTTGCCACTTTCCTGATTTCCTATTTTTTTGCATGTTTGTCACACTTAAGTGTTTCAGGAACATCAAACCAATTTAAATATTAGTCAAAGACAACATAAATAAACAGAAAATGCAGTTTTTAAATAAAGGTGTTTATTATTATCCAAACCTACATGGCCCTGTGTGAAAAAGTGATTGCCCCTAAACCCAATATCTGCTTGGGCCACCCTTAGCAGCAAGAACTGCACCCAAGCGTTTTCGATAACTTGCAATGAGTCTTTTACAGCATTAAGGAGGAATTTTGGCCACTCATCTTTGCAGAAATGTTGTCATTTCGGCCACAGTGGAGGGTTTTTGAGCATAAACAGACTTTTTAAGGTCATGCAACAGCATCTCAATAGGATTCAGGGCAGGACTTTGACTAGGTCACTCCAAAGTCTTTTTTTTTTCTTTTCTTCAGCCATTCAGAAGTGGACTTGCTGGTGTGTTTTGGATCATTGTCCTGCTGCAGAAACTGAGTTTCAGGATTTTTTGGTAGAGAGCAGAATTCATAGTTCCATTTATCACAGCAGGTCTTCCAGGTCCTGAAGCAGCAAAACAGCTCCAGACCATCACACTACCACCACCATATTTTACTGCTGGTATAATGTTATTTTTCTGAAATGCTGTGTTACTTTTACCCCAGATGTAATGGGACACACCTTTCAACTTTTGTCTCATCAGTCAACAGAATGTTTTCTCAAAAGTCTTTGAGATCATCAAGATGTGTTCTGGAAAAATTGAGACGAGCTTTAATGTTCTTTTTGCTAAGCAGTGGTTTTCGTCTTGGAACTCTGCCATGCAGGCCATTTTTACCCAGTCTCTTTCTTATGGTGGCGGCATGAACACTGACCTTACCTGAGGCAAGCGAGACCTGCAGTTCTTTGGATTTTGTTGTGGGGTCTTTTGTGACCTCTTGGATGAGTCGTCGCTGCGCTCTTGGGGTTATTTTGGTCAGCCGGCCTCTCCTGGGAAGGTTCATTACTGTTCCATGTCTTCGCCATTTGTGGATAATGGCTCTCACTGTGGTTCACTGGAGTGCCAAAGCTTTAGAAATGGCTTTATAACCCTTTCCAGACTGATAGATCTCAATTACTTTCTTTCTCAATTGTTCCTGAATTTCTTTGGATCTCGGCATGATGTGTAGCTTTTAAGGATCTTTTCGTGTACTTCACATTGTCAGATCTGATTGAGAACATTGTCAGTCACTGATTGAGAACAGGTGTGGCAATAATCAGGCCTGGGTGTGGCTAGAGACAGTGAACTCAGGTGTGATAAACAGGATGTTTTAACAAGGGGGGCAATCACTTTTTCACACAAGGCCATGAAGGTTTGGATTTTTTTTTCTCCCTGAATAATAAACACCTCCAGAGCGATCCGGACCGCAGTGCTTGTGACTCACCACCGGGTAGCAAAAGACAAGAGGAAGAAGCTTGGACAAGTGAGATGATGGCCGTCTCTCAATATCAAGTATGCGAAGTTCGAATTGGGGAACTTCATAGTCTGGACTAGGAAGTTCAACTTGCGAGTACATTCTCCTGATGATGGGAGGACGCAGTTTGGTCTACAATTGGAACAGCAGCGTACTTGGCTATGGAGACAAGACAGTTAGACAAAATCGATAAAATCCTAAAACATATTGTATAAAGCCTGTCAGTGGTAGATGAAGTGCTCAGATCTTTTACTTTCCATTGAATAGTTTAACCTACGTGTAACAACAGATCAATCACATTTAAGCATAAATGAAAACCTTCCCAAACATAAGCAAGGGAATTTAATTGTGAACTTCAATTTGTATCAGACAATTCATATTTAGAATACAGATGGAATAAATAATACATGTAATGTATAATAAATATGTTAATAACTTTATCTGAGCACGCCGTGCCTGTTAGCTCCATAGGTGAGCAGTTCACGCCCTGTAGCTCAGTACCTGGGCCGATAGCATCCAGTAGCCCTGAATTTGAGCATGCTAGTTTAGTACCTGAGCCGATAGCGTCTGGTAGCCCTGTGTTTGAGCATGCTAGCTCAGTACCTGAACTAGCCTTGAATAGGAGCCTGCCGAGCCCCTTAGTTTTGTTTCCAAGCATGTTGGTAACACCTCTTAGCCCAGTGGTTGGTCCTGTTAGTTTGTAGTAAAGTACCCTGGTTTTGTATCTGATTCCACCACGTGTTCTAGTTCTGTAGTCGAGCATGTTAGCTCCATGTCAGAGTTTGTTAGTTCCTTGTCTGAAATGTTAGTGCCACCTGGCTTCTATCTATGTTTTGCACGGCTACCGCAAGACTATTAACAGAGGCAGGCGGTAAGCCGTTGTTAGCCGTTGTTAGTTTTATGTTTGCTCCGTGGCTTCCTTTGTTTAAATAAAGCAAGATGGTTATCTACATAGAACCTGCACTCATCTCTGTTCCTCCTGTAAGGCCCTGACATTACAATTATTTAGGCAAAATTTACTAAAATATGTTTTTTGAAGTTTTAGTCTTCCTTTGGTGTGACATCAGTGGCAACTCTTGACATCCTGAACCTGTGTCAGGGTGGCTCTGATACCCACATTACTGGCATCAATGTCTAAGATCAACATGCCACCAGGCACTGGAAGCACAGGCATGGGAGGCATGGTCAGGGTGGCTTGAAGGTACTGAACTGTCTCCCTCTCCGCTTTGAGGTGGTGGGTCAGAGCGGCAAAGCCTTAGACAAAATCTCTGTAATAAGAAGGCAGGGCTGTACTAAGGAGGACCAGTGCCCATGTGACCACAAGTTTGATATTCCCCCACCCCACAAATGAAGAGTGAATTAATTAATTAATGCCCACAATGCTGATAGAAAGCATTTGGCACCTCTAACATAGCCACTGACCCCAGCCTGCCCCCTGCCCCACTTCAGATGGTATAGAACCTGCACTGAAAATGAGGCAATGGGCAGATCAGTGTTGATTTTGTGTTGGACCAGGCACCACGTGTTAAGCTCCTCTATGGTCTGGAAGGTTCCCTCACCATAGCCCTTACTTTGCTGACACTGTTACACTGTTGCTTCCACTGCTGGTACACCAATTTGCTCTAAGGGGAACACGTACTAAATTTTATTGAATGCAAGTATTATGACAATAAAAGGCATCTACTGTATTCTGTTTCACAATATGCTAGTTATCCTATCTGAGCTGAGCTATTAGCTCCTGGGATATAACTAATAAAACAAATACAATGGTGCATAAAACCAGATTGATTGACACATTGATGACAAATGCATATAACTATAGACATCACAGTTAACATGGTAATTACTAAAAAATCATTAACCATTAACCACTGGGAGGAACCTTCCAGACTGAGACACTGCAATATACTGCATATAAAATTAGATAAAGATAAGGCAATGAAACTATTTAGACATAAGTGTTATACATGGCAATTTATGTATCGAGGGAAATGATCCGATATTACATATCCGTGAGTGTTTTCGAAACTAAAATTGTTTTACTGTCTGGATATTTCAAAAGTAATGTACTGTTTTATTTCTTTATAGTGTATGTGTATATAAACTATGCATACTGCAACTTTAACAGTGTTTAAACCTAGAATATTTAGCTGGCAAGAACACTGTGTATCACACTGCTGGTGTTTTGTAAATAAAGAGAATATCTGAGCAAGTAATCACAATTACCATGCTCCTTTGTAATGTAGTTAATCAATCAAGGCCAATTACAGATGGCATATTTGTATAGAGTAATTTGAGATTTGGTAAATGCTTATTTGGTGCTACAGTATCCTTATTTGAGTTGATCACAGGACAGCTTAAACATAATGCAGAACAAGTTGGAATCTATCAAAGTGTGATCTTCATGTTTGTGAAAGGGTATCATGGAATAAAAAGGAGACTTCTGAGACCCTCAGAAAAACGTTGTTGATGCTCATCAGGCTAGAAAATCCACTAATTCCATTTGTACACAGACAAACAGATTGTGTACAAATGGAAGAAAGTCTATTGTTACCCACCCGAGGAGGGCTGACCAACAAAGAGTAAGGCGTAATATAATCTGCAATGGCACAAAAGCTTAGGGCAATTTCTAAGCAACATAAAGCCTCTCTCACAATGGCTAATGTTAATGTTCATAAGTCAGCAAGACACTTGTACACAAAAATGGTGTGTTTGGTAGGGTTGCAAGGAAAAAAACACTGCTCCCTAAAAATGGTCTGTCTGCAGTTTGCTAAAGATTACATAGACAAGTAAGAAGGCTGCTGAAAAAAGTTTTGTGAATGAATGACACCAAAATAAATGTTTTTGTTTAAATGAAAAGTGGTAAGTCTGGAGAAAGGTAAACACTGCATTCCAGCATAATGCAGTCTTCCCCTGTCTTTGAAACATGGTGGTGGCAGTATCATGGTTTGGTTTGCTATCATTATATCTGCAACCTCTAAAAGAAAATTCCAAGACATATGTCTGTGAATTGAAACTCAAGAGAAAGTGGGTCAAGGCAACAACCCTAAGTACACAAGATATTCTACCAAAAAAAGTAAAAAAAACGAATAAAGTTCATGTTGTGAAAAGTTCAATTCCTGACCATGATCCAATAGTAATGTTGTGGAGGACCTTTAGCGAGCAATTCACCTGAGGGAACCTAACAATATCCCAAAGCTGAAGCTGTATCGTATGGAGGAATGGGCTAGTATTATTCCAAATCGATGTGTAGGATTGATCAACAGTTACCGGAACCTTTATTTGAAGTCACTGTGTCACAGCAGATACTGTAATCATAGGTTCACTAACTGCCACACATACTGTATGTAATATTGTATAACTTTAATAAACAAATGATCACATATAATATTTTTTCTCATTTGTTAAATTTGCTTCTCTTTATCTACATTTAATATTCATGTGAAAATCTGTTTATGATTTAGATTAATTTATATTTTTCAAGAAATATAGAAAACATTATAATATCTAAAGGGTTCACAAACTTTCAAACACCATGGTATATGCATTTAATTTATCTACATCCTGACCATAAAGGCTTTACAGTAATGCTAATTATCTTGCTTCTGAATGCTAGATTTGGCAGTTGTATATGAGTGAAAACTGGTGTATTCAGGGTTGACAAATACTGTATATAAATGTCTACTATGTTGACAATACAGACAGAAGGATCATTCATACTATGCTGGGTGGTACTCATGAAACCAAATGACATGCTTTAATAATTACTAGCAGGAACCTTTAGTCCTAATTGGTATGGGACAGTTTTGGCGACTTCATCTTTATGTTGCCTATATGTATTTTGCTATGTAAATTATGTACAGTTGTCATAAATAACTATATCTCTGTTCCTATGTGGTCTATTAACTGCACAAAAAAACTAGCAACTAGCACTACTGACTAGTGAAGACTGTCTGTCTTTAAAACCATTTTTAGACAAGCAGTTTGGTGGTGTTCTTTCTGATTTGCAATGAAACAAGAAGTAGAGTGATTGATATTCAGCAGAAGAGATTTGGTAACACTTGGGCACCAGACAGAAGCAGAGGAGTCCCAGGTGCCATGAACAACTTTGGCCTAGCTTCTCAAAAACATGAATGTGTGTGTGTGTGTGTGTGTGTGTGTGTGTGTGAGAGAGAGAGAGAGAGAGAGAGAGAGAGAGAGAGAGAGAGTGTGTTTGTGTGCAGAGTCATGTGCCAGAGATGGACTCTTGAATGGCTTTGCATATAAAGAACCTAATTACACAGAAAATTGCAAACTTATTCATTCCAGGCCATGTGAAGTTAAAGAGACTCTTGTAAGGCAATTCCAAGCGTGTATCTTTGGACTGTTACTCAGTAATCCTTTGAAACAGGTGTCACGTTTGTGCTCCTTTGTGAGACATGTTTGAAAAGCACCTTAAGAACCCTAAACATTCTATTACTAGATGCTAAATGAGGCTTTTAAAAATATTATTGATACAGGCAGTTTCTTGATGCTGTGTGTGTGTGATATTGTTTATGTTTAAGTAGGCTTAGGCTATCTGTAGCTACTGCATGTTTTATTATGACATACAGTAACTGTTGTCTCCTCCCACCTTTGAAATATGCCTACATGATGTTCCACCACCTGGCACTGATTGTGTTCATATGTATTAAACACCCAGGAAAACTATTTATGGGAGAAATTTGTGAAATTTGTTAAAATGTGCTGGTTTGGTTCCTCACAATATCTTGCTGGACACTTGGTGCATGAGACAAGAGAGAAGATGAGGGAGAGAGAGAATGCAGCTGCTGAGATGCTCTTTAGTCTATCACCTATCTCCCTCCTATGTTCGTTCTGCCTCTCTACTTTCTCTTTCCCACTGCCATTAATGTTCTCCATGTTTTTTTCTAGCTGCCAAAAGTCTGCAAACTGGGAAATGGAGAAACTGTGAAAATACACAGTGCTGATGAGTGACACTTGTCTAAGCTTCTTGTCAAACTGAATCTAGATATTTGTCATGTGTATAGTCACTCTAAAACACTGCATTTCAATTTAACATAGACTGTGTAAACGGAGCAGAGATGCATAACCCTATCTGCAAACCTTAAGCTTGACCTGAAATAATAATAATAAAAATAATAATAATAATTTCCTTATTTAAGTAAAAGGGCATATGGGTGAGTTAGGTATCTAGAGCTTTCACCTATAATCACTGAATACTTTTACTTCATATGGTATTAACAGTAAGCAAAGGAACAGACCATATATGAAATACAGACATATTAATTTTATCTAGCAAATCTGAGAAGAAAATAATATAATAGGAAGGGACAACCCACTTGATCAGCGCGGTAATTATAACTACTATTTACCAGTGACTTGCAGTGAGGTCAAGGGTTGGTAAGGCACTGGACAGAGCCAGATTTACACATATATGAACCTCAAAGAGATTAAATTATTAAATTCTCAATAACTTGGTTAGATAGAGTCAGTGTTTCTCAATCCTGGTCCTGGCAACCCAACGCTGTGAATGTTTAAGTGCTTTCCTGCTCCCAAAGCACCTAATCCAACTACTCAGCTCATTAACAAGCCCGTTATTGAGTTAAAGTGGGTGTGTTTAAATAAGAGAAGCGCTAAATTGTGCAGAGCAGTGGGGACCAGGACCAGGATTGAGAAACACTGGATTAGGCAAGGTTTTTTCCTATTTAATATCACATTCTTAATGCACACATAGCCTATTTGTGTCAGATTTTATTCTCCAGTTTTCGGCATGTTTCTAGTGCAGTCTGTGTACAAGATCGAAGACCGATTTTCATTATCACTTGGTGGAAAGTTGTGGGATGAACCAGGGCAGAACAAGTTAAATTTTTGAACGACGCTGGCTCGCATCTGTGCCCACAACAAACATTGTTTTCAATAAAGTTCAGATATTCACTCACTGAACAATGGGAGCATCATCAGTACATGGGCTCTGACAAACCCTCATTATTGCAGCAATGGCTGCCACTGCAGTTTTATCAATAGCAACAAGCCTAAATATCCTTTATACATATGTGAAATAAATTATCTAGACCATGGAAGGGGATGACATGCAAATAAGAGGTCTACAAACAGCATATTGGTGATACTCACACAAATAGTCACTGGCACGTGCGTATTCCCTGCCTTCAGTCAACTTTTAATGGGATTCAATTGGATGCAATCCGAGGTAAGGCAGACCTCTCCGCTTCTGCACTTCATTGTGCCTTGCCAGGAATTACAGCCGAACTGTCTCTGACATTTAGAGAAATAATGTAATACCTATGTGGCCAAAGTCATTGGTGATCAGAAATACCCATTTTTTTCCCTAATTAAGTGGGGAAATTATCTCACCGAACCATCATTGTTACCTGAGGTGGTATCACCTTACTAAATATATTACATTATACATTACATTATTATTATATTATTAATGGTGCTTGAAAGTTTGTGAACATTTTAGAAATTTCTATATTTCTGCATAAACATCATCAGATTTTCACACAAGTCCTACAAATAGATAAAGAGAACCCAGTTAAACAATTGAGACAAACATATTATACTTGGTGATATATTTATTGTGGACAATGATCCAATATTACATATTAGTGAGTGGCAAAAGTATGTGAACCTCTAGGATTAGCAGTTAATTTGAAGGTGAAATTAGGGTCAGGTGTTTTCAATCAATGGGATGACAATCAGGTGTGAATGGGTATAATGTTTTATTTAATGAACAGGGATCTATCAAAGTCTGCTCTTCACAACACATATTTGTGGAAGTGTATCATGGCACGAACAATGGAGATTTCTCAGGACCTCAGAAAAAGCGTTGTTGATGCTCATCAAGCTGGAAAAAGTTACAAAACCGTCTCTAAAGAGTTTGGACTCCACCAATCCACAGTCAGACAAATTGTGTACAAATGTAGAAAATTCAAGACCATTGTTATCCTCCCCAGGAGTGGTCGACCAACAAAGATCACTCCAAGAGCAAGGCGTGTAATAGTTGGCGAGGTCACAACGGACCCCAGGGTAACTTCTAAGCAACTGAAGGCCTCTCATTGGCTAATGTTAATGTTCATGAGTCCACTATCAGAAGGAAAACACTGCATTCCAGCATAAGAACCTTATCCCATCTATGAAACATGGTGATGGTAGTATCATGGTTTGACCAGTTTTGCTCCATCTGGGCCAGGATGGCTTGCCATCATTGATGGACCAATGAATTATATCAGAGAATTCTAAAGGAAAATGTCAGGACATCTGTCTATGAACTGAATCTCAAGAGAAGGTGGCTCATGCAGCAAGACAACAACCCTAAGCACACAAGTCGTTCTACCAAAGAATGGTTAAAGAAGAATAAAGGTAATGTTTTGGAATGGCCAAGTCAAAGTCCTGACCTTAATCCATCAAAATGTTGTGGAAGGATCTGATGTGAGCAGCTAATGTGAGGAAACCCACCAACATCCCAGAGCTGAAGCTGTTCTGTACGAAGGAATGGGCTAAAATTCCTCCAAGCCGGTGTGCAGGACTGATCAACAGCTACAGGAAACCTTTAGTTGGGGGGGTAAAGGTTCACATACTTTTGTCACTTGCTAATACGTAATATTGGATAATTTTCCTCAATAAATAAATGACCAAGTATAATCTTTTTGTCTCATTTGTTTAACTGGGTTCTCTTTATCTACTTTGAGGACTTGTGTGAAAATCTGATGATGTTTTAGGTCATATTTATGTAGAACTATAGGAAATTCTATAGGGTTCAGAAACTTTCAAGCATCACTGTATGTGTTATCTGGCATTACATCAAGGGTAAGGCTTATGCCTGAACCTTGTTTTCTCTGGGATAATTACTGGACCTTGAATAGGAGAACATGATAAAAAATATATTTTATTCACCTACAAGTATCTTTAATACAAATACCGTACACTTTCACTGAGTAACACAAAATAGCTACCCACTTACTCTAAGAGTATTAATGTACTGAATATTACCCAGGGCAAAAATTATGAAATAACCACACTTTTAAGATGTACACCAACCCTTTATACTTCATAGCAAATAAACAAATCACAGACACGAAATCAAACAATTCTTGTTTAGTATTTGCATATTCTGGCTTTATGAACCAAACCTTCAATTTTAATTAATGGCATATTTTCTTCCAGATGAAGTAGATGAAGATATTATGAAATCACTTAATGTTCAGGAAAATGAGGAAAACTCATTATTCAAACAATTTTAATTAATATTTTTTTGATCATCCTTGGACTTTATGATGGCCTGAATTCCTCAAGTCATGGTCCTCGCTAATGAAAAACAATATTCTACATTCAGCTTTGCAAAATGGAACCTTGAAAAGGATCAGGTTTTTTTTACATTTTACCTTTCCACATGGCCATTTTGCTGAACTATATTTCCTGAAGAAAATCTTCAAAACTCTGCTTGAAAACTCTTCTGTAACGCCGGCTGTTGAGTATAGGAGACACACGCAGGAGTGGATCATGACTCAAAGGCGGTGTTTATTGACAATATCACTTATTGACAATAAGTGATAATCGAATACAAACGCGAACACAAAGGAATGTATATAGAAGGTGAACGGAATAACAACAAAGCGATGAGAGAATGGGATAGCAGGTGAACGGAGAGACACGGTAAGTAGAGCAATAACTGTGGTTAGGAAAACGAGATAAAGGAAACGATCGAGGAAGGCGATAGAGATAGACTAGGCTAGGATGACGAGAGAAGAGATTAGGGTAGGATGGTAGGAAGACACGGTGAGTAGAGTAGGCGAAAGAACGGATGACATGAAGACGTGATAGAACGGGAGCTAGAGACGTGGGATGGAACCACGAGACTCAGCGAAGTGAATGTCACGGTGAGCGGTATATATAGTGATGGTGGAATGAACTAGAAAACAAGAGGCAGGTGCAGCAAGTGATTGAAGGAAGGAGGAGAGAGAAGGTGCTAGAATGTGGTGGAAAGCGCAAAGAAGGTGACAGAAGATGAAGGGAAGGTGCGCGAAGGTGGGCGTGGTGCGTGCGGGTCACAGAGCCCTCCCCACGGAGTCCGAGACGCAGCCAGGACTCCTGGGGCGATCTGGCGGTTTCCTTTCCGGGCGACGGTTGGGAGGAGTCCGGACGGGACCGGGCTTCTGACGACTCAGAGCGGCACACCTGATGCCAATGGACGGAGGGAGGCCGAGACGAAGGCGAGGATCAGGTCTAGAGAGAGTCGTTTTCTGGGCAGGCACGGACACGGGCGACAGCAGGACAGGTGCGGGAGCGGAAGATCCTGGTGTGGACATGGGTGGCGTCAGAGCAGCCACCCGGGGAGAGGACTTCGATGCGGGGAACAGAACGGAAGGCCGAGATGCAGGCACAGGGACTGAGGATCTCGGAGCAGGCGTGACGGCGGACGACCTCTAGTAGGCCTCGGTGATTGACGACCTCTGGTAGGCCACGGGGACTGACGACGTCTGGAAGGCCACAAGGATTGACGACCTCTGGAAGGTCTAGGAGACTGACGACCGTGGAGCAGGCATGGGAACTGATGACCTCTGGAAGGCCACGGGGACTGACGACCTCTGGTAGGGCCCGGGGACTGACGACCTTGGAGCAGGCACGGGGACTGGCAAGCTCTGGAAGGCCACGGGGACTGACGATCTCTGGAAGATCCCAGGGACAGACAATCTAGGCGCAGGGACTGGGACCGATGATCTAGGTGCAGGTACTAAGACTGGAGACCTAGGAGCTGGTAGTGGGACTGGAGACCACGAGGTAGGCACGGGACCTGATGATCTTGGTGCAGGAACTGAGGCGGACAACCGTGATGTAGGCACTGGACCCGGTGACCGTGGAGCAGGTACTGGTACTGACAACCTGGGCGTAGGAGCCGGGAGTGACGACCAAGGTGTAGGAACCGGAGCTGACAGCTTCTGGAAGGCCTCTGGCTCAGACGGTCTTGAGAAGGTCCCGGACGACACTTGAGTAGTCTCCGACTTGACTCACTCGGGAACGACCACAGACTTAGATGGACTCTTACTGGATTTGGACATAAATGGGACGGAGTCAGAGTTAGGGACACTCAGGCAGGTTCAGACAAACATAGAAGAAGTTCAAAAATAGACGTAGACAGGTCAGACGCAGACAGACTTGAAAGGGACACACTCTTGACAGACTCAGATGGACATCAGATCAGATGGATGGATTCAGGGAGGTGTCTGACATGATAAAGCCTGAAACTATCTCCGAACGAGTGGAGGCGGACTCGACTTCAGGTGACCTACGAGAGGTCCCGGGGATTGAGGACCTTAGACTGGTCTCGAGGATAGAAGGCCCTAGAGAGGTCTCGAGGGGAGAGGACCTTTGAGAGGTCTCTGACGAGGGCGAACTTAGTTCAGACACAGAATTAGATGACCTTAAAGAGGTCACGAAAGGAGAGGACCATTGACAGGTCTTAGAGAGAGGTGAGCTCGAAACACTCTCAGATATAGACGATCCTTGAGAGGTCTCAGACAGACACGAGGTGAACTCAGTCTGACTTGGCGCAGACATACATGAACTTGGTGCTAACTCAGAACTACTGGAGGCGGACTCGGATTTAGAGGACCTTAGGGGGGTCTCGAAGATAGGGGACTTTAGGGAGGTCTCTGATAAAGGCAGACTTGCCTTGATTTCAGATTTTGATAACCCTGGAGAGATGTCAAGACCTTTGGGAGGTCTCTGAGAGAGGCAAACTTGAGACGCTCTCGGATATAGGCAATCCGTGAGAGGGCTCAAGCGGACTCGGAGCAACCTCAGACTGATTCAGAGCAGACTCCGAGTTAGACGACCTTTGAAAGGTCTCAGAGATGGCCGACTCTTTATTGGACGGCTTGAACCCAGATACCGAAGGTGGTAGTAGAGGTGCCAGGCCAAGGTGCTCTGTTTCTGAGCTAGAAGGCTCAATCACGCAGGGGCCTGGGCTCGGTACCAGGCGAGCGTGCATCTGCACGTAACTGACCAGCTTCTGTGCCGGGTGATCAGGCTCTGGTATCTCAGTTGCAACGCTGCAAGATAGTAACGACTCCTCGGCGAAGTCAACGGGCGCGGCGTGCCCAGATGCTGGGTTATCAGACCGAGAAGGTCCCAACATTGTACTACGGGGCGTGAATGGCTCGACGACCAAGTTATGCTGGCAAACTGTAAGATTACCAGGCCTCAGAGACCCATGACAGGTCTCAGACAATATCGGGTCCTGAAGTGACCCTGAGACGAGCGTCCCAAGAGCAGACTCTGGGACTGGCGACCCTTCGACTGGGACGGGCATCCCTAGAGCAGACTCTGGGATGGGCGAACCTGGAGCTGAGACGGGCGTCCCAAGAGCAGACTCTGGGACGGGCGACTCTTCGACTGGGACAGGCATCCCTAGAGCGGACTCTGGGATTGGCGACCCTGAAACGGACTCTAGGACAGGCGAATCCTGTGCTGGACCGGGTGTCCTCTGAATAGAGACCGTCGAAGCGCATTTCATTCTGCGCTTGGCCACATTAATAGCTGTGATCCTCCGACAGCCAGAAAACGGGGGATCCAGCAAGTGGCGAACAAGCTGAGGCGCCGACTGTTAGCTGGTGATCAGAGCATTCAGCATAGTGTGACCGAACAGTGGAGCTTTGGGGATGTGTGGTCCACTATTGGCCGGTGGACCAAAAACTGCCCCAAGCAATCCAGGAGTTGGTCACTGGACCCGGTTTGCACCTGCGACCATCTCGCTGTAACCCACTGTAGCGCTCTGCCTGAAAGGCAGGACACCACCAGCAAAACACCGGCAAATTGTGAGCAGGGTGGAAAACGCTCGAGGTAACCAATACACTGCGCTCGAAAGTTGCTAAATAACGCTGAGTTCCCGTCAAATCTCTGTGGAAACGCAATCTCCACGGATGGTGGAGAACCAGAGGTGGGCGGAGCCAACAGCGCAGCGGTCGCAATTGCCGACGACCAGTTAAGCTGGGAAATGCGCTGTGAGATTGTGTCCAGGGAGGGAACCAGTGAGCGCTGGTCCTTAGCAATTTGGGTGACGACTCGACCCCAAAGCTCAGCGAGCGGACCACTGCTCATCGTTATCAGTCAGAGTCAGATCCAAAGCGAAACTACCGCTGTCTCCAAGCACGGCTGAGTCTACTGTAACGCCGGCTGTTGAGTATAGGAAACACACGCAGGAGTGGATCGTGACTCAAAGGCGGTGTTTATTGACAATAAGTGATAATCGAATACAAACGCGAACACGAAGGAATGTATATAGAAGGTGAACGGAATAACAAAAAAGCGATGAGAGAACGGGATAGCAGGTGAACGGAGAGACACGGTAAGTAGAGCAATCACTGCGGTTAGAAAAACGAGATGAAGGAAACGATCGAGGAAGGCAAGAGAGATAGACTAGGCTAGGATGATGATAGAAGAGATTAGGGTAGGATGGTAGGAAGACACGGTGACTAGAGTAGGCGAAAGAATGGATGACATGAAGACGTGGGACGGAACCACGAGACTCAGCGAAGTGAATGTGACGGTGAGCGGTATATGTAGTGATGGTGGAATGAAGTAGAATACAAGAGGCAGGTGCAAGTGATTGAAGGAAGGAGGAGAGAGAAGGTGCTAGAATGTGGTGGAAAGCGCAAAGAAGGTGACAGGAGATGAAGGCAAGCTGGACATGGTGCGTGCGGCGTGACATCTTCAAAAACTCTAAACTCTTCAAAAAGTCTGCATGTTCTCTCTGTGTCTGTGTGAGTTTACTATGGGTTCTCCGGGATTTCCCAGGGAATCCCTGAAGCTTGCGTCACAGCACGCCCCTCTCTCTCTCTCTCTCTCTCTCTCTCGGGAGTGAGTGTGCGCTCCCCACTCTGCTTCTTAGTGTGAGTGCTTTTTCCGTTTTTTCTCCCCTTCTCTCGCCACAGCGCATAGGAAGCGCTGTTAGTGGCGCTTCTTTTTCACCTTTTTTGTTGTCTTTGAATATTTCTATTCTATTAAAACGGCGCTTGTGTTTAGCCTACGTAATTCCCTTTTCCCTGCTTTACCTTTAATGGCTGCGTGGCGCATTAGTAATGATGATCAGGGTTCAAATCCCAGCGGATCGCCTCATCCAGGTGCAATTTTAGTGTTTCCTTTTTAAAAAGAAGACTTTGCGCAGTGGTTCAAATCTCCAATAATCGGAAAAATTATATCATATAATTTCAGATGTAATTCGGAAAAATTAATGAAACTCTGGACAGAACTGCTTCTGCAATGTCACAACATTTATTTCTGTCCAGAGTTGCTTTAATACTTCTCCAAGCTCTTGTACTGATGATGGGAGATTTGAACCACTGTGCAAAGTCTTCTCCAGCACATCACAAAGATACTCAATGGGGCTCAGGTCTGGTGGTGGCCAATCCATGTGTGAAAATAATGTTTCATGCTCCCTGAACCACTCTTTTACCTTTCTGAAACAGATTAACATATTTTCCACGACCACAGGATGTGTCTTCTGCTAAGCACCTGGAAATGGTCCGGGCGGAGACAGGGATGTGTAGTGAAGGTGTCACCTGCATTTAAATGGTGGACAACAAAATTGTGGGAGCTACTTGTTCTTGTCGGTGGATCAAATGATGGAGCCTGTGTGTTTATGTGCTCTCATAGAACCACTGCTCCCAACACCTCCTAACATCTAGGTCAAAATGGCCTAGATGGTTAACAATTCATCAAAAGGACCAATGGTGTCCCCTCTTAATGCTTGTCATGTTACGGGTTCGCCAGGATGGCAAAAGGCGAACCCTAAAAGAAAAGGGCTTTAGGACCCAAATGCAGTTAGCTCCAGATGGTAGTAATGAACTGAAATAATAATAAATAAACGCAAAGAGAAAGTGTCAAAATAATGAACACTGTGCCAGCGATGGCACAGCGTGGAATCGAACTCTGATCGCAGGCGTCAGAGTCCGTTACTTTAACCACGGGTCTACCGAGAGACTCACGTGACCTGTATGAAAAAGCGGGGGTTTAACCCGAACGGAAAAGCTCCGCCTAGCGCGGGCTTTAAATATAAAGAAAATGATGAATGGGGTGATTAAACACGATCGCCAGTAACGGTGCTTATTACAGAAAGTAAGAGTGAGGCGAACGTGTTTGAAATCGCTCCGAGGGGGAAAACAGGAGCGATCGCTTTCTCTCCCTCTCTCTCTCTCTCACAGAGACTGCGTGTAAGTTAAACCGGCAGCTTGAAAGAGAGAGAGGAGAAAGCGATGACGCGCTGTGACGCAAAGCTCGCGGGCACCCGAAGAGGCGCAGCGTGTCACGGTACTGCACATGCGAGCGCGCGGCAGAGACAACGGCGTGCGCGGCGCCGGCCACCATACCGGGCATGCGCAGCATGACCTAGACGCGAAAACATGGAACGGGGCTGAGGAGCAGCGAAGCGTCCCTTTTAAATGCCAAAACATGGAACGGGGCTGAGGAGCAGCGAGGCGTTCCCTTTAAATACAGCGCGGGCGGTGGCAACAGCCTCCCGCACAAAGCGCAAAGAAAAGAACTTTAAATAAAGAAGCGGGCTCGGCAAGGGGATAAGAGAGGGAGTGCTCCAGCTGCCGCAGCAGCGAGTCTAAAGCCCCGGAGGGTGCCGGCGAGCCGTGATGCAGCAAGGGGGACGTGAAGAGCGGTTCCTGACCCTGCTCTAGCGACTACTTCCCTAGCGGTTACCATCCGGCTTCCTAGCCGTACTATTACTGATCCTCTTCGAAGAATCAGTTACCATTATCCCTAACAATACCGATTACCGGCGAGCGGCCGCTGCAGCACGTCTGAGCCGTGTGAAGGCTGCGATGGGCGATGGTACCCCCATCAAGGTGGGATGGTACCCCCATCAAGGTGGGATGGTGCGACCCCGACTGAACACAGGACGGACCTTAAGTACCTGAGTCAGTGGGTGTCGCCCATAAAGCAAACGAGCAGCTTAATGAGATCTGCACGTGATAATACTAATGCAATCGCACAGCCTTCATCAAGCCTGTGCGATTGTGCTGACTGTCAGGGTCTCAACCTGAGGCAAAGGAAGCCAACGCTGCCCCCAGCGTCGGAAAGCCAGGTGAGCCCCCGTTACATGTCAACTGGGTAAAATGTATTCTACTGCATCATAGCAGTCTATGACTTTGGTAGCCTAGTGGTTGAGGTACTGGACTCTGGACCAGAAGGACCAGGGTTCAAATCTCACCTCTGCCACTGTTGGGTCCTTGAGCAAGGCCCTTAACCCACAATTGCTTGGATTGTAAGATTGTACCAATTGTATGTCGCCCTGGATAAGGGCGTCTGCTAAATGCTGTAAATGTAAGTCTAGCAGTCAACAACCTCTCACCAAGAGATATAATACCCAAAAGTAGCTTCTGAGAACCTTTTTGCAGGGCAACAGGGAAAGCACTTTTACACTCTCTTGTGGCAAGATCCAGTGTGTAAGGAGATCATACCTGTAATTATTTATTTACATATCTGCCTGAGCCTAACTGCATGCTGAGTGTTGCAGAAATCCAACCTTTCTATATGTGTGCATTTCTTTTTTTTGCCAATGAGGATGTAGCCTATTCAAAAAGCTTGAAAAAACGACCGACGTGTTGGCATTATGATGAATCGATTTTAAGGTTCCAAGGAGAGGTAGTTCATTTACATATAAAAATCACATCACATCTCCTATACTTTAATGTAGTAGTAGTTATTTTGTCTATCTGCATTAGTTCCAACAGGCCAATGATAGTGTCACAGTTTGATTCTCTCTGCCTCATTAATGCCTAATGTAGATATGGCTCATAAATGGCTCTGACTATATGTATGCTTTCGGAAACCTTTATCATTATCTAAAACTTTTTTTTCAGAGTAAGCCCTCACTACAGTTCAATCTTTTGTAAGATTGAAATCCACTTCGAAAATAATTGAATGAATGCACATACACTAACGTTGAGGCACAGGTCGTATTACTTTGCTATGCTCATGACTACGGTGGCCATAAGCTTCGTAACTGTTAAAACATTTCAACAGATTTATGAGCACCGTGTACCATCTACAATCGGTTCTAGGTCAGAAAGCACAACCAGAAGTAATTCATACATTAGGCGCACCGCATTTTAAGGCGCACTGTCGATTTTTGAGAAAATTAAAGGATTTTAAGTGCGCCTTATGGTCCGAAAAATACGGTAGGTTTAGAGGGCAATCACTTTTTCACACAGGGGCATGTAGGTTTTTTTTTTTTGTCTCCCTTAATAATAAACACTTTCAATTACATTAAACTACATAAACTACTTTTTATGTTTACTTGTGTTGTCTTTGAGTAGTATTTAAATTGGTTTGATGTTCCGAAACTTTTGTGTGACAAACCTGAGAGAGAGAAAAAGAGAGAGAGAGAGTGAGAGAGAGAGAGACAGAGAGAGAGGGAGAGAGACAGAGAGACAGAGAGAGAGAGAGAGAGAGAGAGTACTTATTATTGAAAAATCACTGATTTAATAAACTGAATTAATTATCACCCTCAAGTTTTACACCAGGTGCAGTACAGATATAGAGGTGGAGCAGACTTTTTTAAAGCAGGTGCACTGTTAAGGCATGCTTAGTTAGGAAAAGTGTTTATTATATAGCGATTAAAAACAATGCACATAAACATGAAGTTTGCACAAAGCTAAAAATACATGCCTGTTATGTACATGATTTTGAGTAGAACAGATATTGGAGCTGACGCAGCTACTCTCTTCAGTGACTATTATCTTTTACAGTTCAACTGACAGGTCTTTTGTGCAAATTGCTACACAGAACATTTGCTGTCTTACACTGTTACTGCACTGAAGGACTCTATAAGTGTTCCGTTTCCTACAGCATCCTTCCTGTGTTGGGAGCTATCGGTGTAGGGAGCTTCCTAACTGAAATGCTACCTTATAGGCAGGTTGAATGAGACACCAGTTGCTCACACCCTCTGCATGCTAACATTGTTTACTCATCTCAGCATTAGTAGAACTGTTTTCAATGAGTTGTGATTAAGTGACAATTTTTAAGATAAGCAGGTGAGATGTAAACATAAGCCTATATGACAGCTAATATAAAAGGGAATATTAAACTTATTCTTTACAAGATCTTCATTTAATCCAATCTAGCTAGTCACTAGAAATAAATTATTTTCAACATGTTCCATTGTCATACTCATATAACTAATGGGTAACTCAATACAGTCATTACTAATGTATGTTCTTAAAACCCTGCTATACTTACACAAGTTCACTCTGAATACTCTGATAAGAAACATTAAATCATATCAATATCAGTATTTATGTGTAAGTTCTTAAAATAACCGAACATAGTATTAATTACGTTAATGATCTATAGATATTTATTTGCTTACTTGTGCTGGTCTACATGGAACAAGGTTCCAGGGCATTTTCTATTATCTGCTCATTATTAGTTGAATGTAGTATATAGTATGAGATCACTAACTTTGTAATAACTGCAAATTTGTAGATATGTAGTGAGTATGTAGTACTGAATTTGATTTCATGCAAAATGTGTAGGAGCAGACAAGGTCAAGTGGTGGGATTCCATTGCATCGAAAGGTACGAATGCTAACTGCTACAAATAGCGCACAACTGTAACACAGAAAAGTCTTCATGATGACGTCATTGCTTTAGGATCAGTGAAATTTTGGGCATATGTACAGTGACTTTATATAATAGAAACCTCACTTTAGGGTGTGGGATTCATTTCTTAACAATCAGCACCAAAGTGTGAGATCCTGTTTTAAATGTCATTTTACTGTATGTATGGTATCTTCTTTTAAACCATACTATCTTGCAGAAAATGTGGTGATATAAAGCAAATTCTGATATGTCTGGAGAACCTAGAGAGAGGAATGATGTCTGTAATTGTAGTAGCTGTTTGGTCTTTCTCTATGTACTTGTGATTATTAAGATTTCGTCCATAATATTAGTAACAATGAGTAATGTGATGCAAGAAACAGTTTAGAAAATGAAAATCCATTCCTTCCCATGCCAGATGTTCACATACTTAACAGTTGCTCAGTATTCTTCCTTGTATACTTAACAGGGCCTCAGTGTTTAAGACACCGGTCTATGAATCGGAAAGACTTCCAAATGTGCATTCACTTACAAAAGTAACTGCATTAAAATAATGGTGGTGAACAATGGTCAGACTAAAACTAAACATCTTTCCTATAACTCTATATTAAGCACAAGCAGTCAGTGTATACAGCACTACTAAAAATGTGCTTTCACACTGGAACTGGTGGTCAGTACTTATGTTGGTCCAAAAGACTGCCCTATGTTACAAAACAGCATTTAAATACAAAAAAAAATGGAACTGTTACTACTGCAGTAGTCTAGACACTGTGTCCAGGGTGTATCTTTGCCTGTGCCCAGTGAATTCCATATTAGGCTCCAGACCCTTCCCGTCACATTGACCAGGATAAGGCACTGAACAAGACAACACACTGTGATCTCAGGGATATTTAGACAAAAAAAAAATCTGAGCCTCAACTGATTTTATACAATTCTTTCTTTATTTCAAGGCCATGGATCCTGTGAAAGAGCTTCTGAAACTACCATATCATAACAGAAATAACTCGCACTATTTCAAGAACATAATCAAGCTTGCTAAGTTTGAATGCTGTATCTAGCACAAGCAGTCCTTTGTGTCCATTAAAGATTATTTACACTCTCGCTTACCAATCAGAGAAGTAGGCTTTAGAGCAGCTTCAAATCAAATTTAATTTTACTGGTCACTTACACAGCCAGACACAGTATGACTTGCAGTGAAATGCCTTTTTATGACTGCCCATTAAAACATAGGTTAAAAGGATATATTGAAGGTAAAATGGAGGAAAAGGAAAAAAGGATGACATTGAAGGAGAGGGAGAAGAGAGGATGAATATCAGAATATAAATACATGAATGTAAAACATTTTAAAAAATGGCATAGAGATTGTACTCAGATGTGCAACATGCACAGTGCTGTGAAACAGTCTTTGCTCCTTACAGATTTCTTTTGTTTTAACACATTTGTCACACTCAAATGTTTCAGATTATTAAACAAATTTCAATATCAGACAAAGATATCCTTAGGGAATACAAAAAGCAGTTTTGTCAATGATGATTTCATTTATTAGGGGAAAAAAATATCCAATTTTGGCCCACTCATCTTTGCAGAATTGTTGTACTTCAGCCACATTGGAGGGTTTTCGAGCATGAACGGCCTTTTTAAGGTCATGCCACAGCATCTCAATTGGATTTAAGTCCGAACTTTAACTAGACCACTCCAAAACCTTCATTTTTTTTTTTTTGAGCCATTCAGAGGTGAACTTGCTGGTGTGCTTTGTTTGGATCATTGTCCTGCTGCAGAACCCAAGTACGCTTGATCTTAAGTCATAAATTGATGGCCAGACATTCTTCTTCAGGATTTTCTGGTAGAGAGCAAAATTCATGGTTCCATCAATTACAGCAAGTCATTCAGTCATGAAGCAGCAAAGCAGCCCCAGACCATCACACTACTACCACCATGTTTGACTGTTGGTGTGATGTCCTGTTTCTGAAATGCTGTGTTAGTTTTATATATATATACACACACGCATATATATATATATATATATATATATGAGAGAGAGAGAGAGAGAGAGAGAGAGAGAGAGAGAGAGAGAGAGAGAGAGAGATATATATATATATTGGAGTGAACTATAAAAGAATAAAGAAAGGAAATAATGAATTCCGCTTGTAGAGCAGGCAGTGGGGATGAACCCGGATGGCCACTATGAACCCATTATGCTACCAGAGCTGTGGTGAGATCACGGCAATAAGTGGCTTTAAGGCCAGATGCAAGAGCCGTTCTGGGACAGACTCAAAATAAACAATGTTGCTAATAATAGGGATAAGGAGTTATATGCTATGAGCACGTAGCACTTAAATTACTGTAGAACAGAGACGCCACTAAAAATGTCAAGCAGCAATGTGGCGAGCGCGAGACGGAAACAAAAGTGACTCATTCCAGTGCGCCGACTCAGGAGTCAGAGTGAAAATGAAATGATGATTCATGGGTCAAATATGCCTGGGCATGTGCAGTGGCAACAAGCCCGGTTCGTGGAAACACTACAAGGATGCACTAATAAAAAACACAGCACTTGTCACACAGTGAACAGGAAACTAATGCAAAAACCCAATCGAATAAGCTCGCAAATACTGAGCAATAATATCAATGATAACTAGGTAGAAACTAGACGGAAGCTCGCATCATTGTGGCAATGGAGCTGACGTCAATCAGCAAGAGCGAATGTTCAGAGCAACAAAAGAGCAGTGCCGATCATGGTACAGCACCTGCAAAGCGGGGCAAAGTGCAATACCCGATCGCTAAGATTATCTCACGAATACAAAGTATAATCAATGGCTGCTGAGAGTGAGTAAACGAAGGCTCGCATTGCTATGGCCACCAAGCTGAGGTCACTAGGCGGATTGAAGGTTCAAAGTGTGTCAAAAACAAAGAGCCAGTCGCACTGGAATCTGACCCTAACAATGTTCAGCTATAGCTCTACCATACCTTGAGCCTTGTGACTCTACATCACATTTTCCTCTGCAAAGGAAAAGTAAATATCATCTTTCTCTAGCCGAAGCCACTGGTGCAAGTTCTGTGCATCAAAAAAGGTCATGCAAGGGTCAAGAATCAAGGGTGCGACAAGAGACACTGCTCACGAACGGCCTGATTACCTGAACCAGCAGGTGTCCCCTGTCAGAGCAAGCAGCACCTATTGTAATTGGCACATGTGTGCTAGGGATTGCCGTCTCAATCCCGGCATGTTTACCACGCTATCGCCAACCTCTAGTGTCAAGCCATGGAACTACGTGGTTTCTAATAATTTTACAGTTCATTTTCATTCTCAGTCCTTGTCATAGGCTTCTGGAACCACCCTGTTTGACTATGATTCCAGTTTCATCCCAAAGTGCTTCTTTGTATCATTCACCACATCCATTGTAGGATGCATCCAGATACTCATATATGTTTTCCATGGTAAGTCCCACTTTATAGACAGAAGTTCAAGACTTCTTGGCATCACTGATGGTTTTGTGCTCCCACGGCTTCTTGTTGGGACTAGCATTGAATCCAATGACCACTTCCATAAAGATGTTGATATCACTGGAGCTCTCTGCACATTGGCTAGCAAGATGTTAGAGAGGCACATACGATACCTCAGTGTGTTCCTGATGCTTTTTTTCTTGAAGGGTACTGCTTTGGATTGCATTCTTTGTTTGTTCTCAAGATATCACTCGGCCAGCATGCATCTAGTGTTGAAAAATGCAAATGAAGTGAGTGGACTGTTCACCAGTAGAAATGTTTTTTCATATTTGAAAAGAGTCATAGTGTAAAGTAAAGGAAACAAAATGAAGAAAAGGGTAGAAAAGAAAATGAACATCAGTGTCACCTGTGCAACTGTCTGTGTTAATGACTACTATTAGACTGGGAAACAGGGTTTTCTCCAAGTCATTTCTGACTGAGAAAAGTATTTCCTTCCAGAATCAAGTTGAAGGACATTCAGAAAAAAATCCCCTATGTCATGTCTCTGCCTTCTTGTCCTTTGTTCAGTATTTTGGGTAATTTTGAATTGGCTTGAAGTGAGATGGCCCAAGGCAATCCCACCAGTGCTTATCGTGTAATGAACCCACCCATACAGCTCTCATTTTTTCCTTCAGTATGACATTTCTCTATTGGCAATGTGGCTTCAGGTTTAACTGCAGGTATCAGTGAGTCATGATTACTAGACTGAACCAGAACTGGAAGAGACCCATTTGAAGTAGATGTAGTAGATGCTACATGTAGTAGATGTCATCTCTAATACTATGCATTTTACATTGAACAGTTTGTTTCCATGAGTGTTATCAATAACACATGACTGTTATCAATAACACTGTGGATAGCAAAGTAACACTTTGGCATTTATGAAACTATCCAAGGCAGCCCATTTTCTTCCAGTTACAGTACTTAGATCGTGTAATGGTTAATGGTTAATGTTAATAAATACACTGGCTTTGAGCCTGTGATTGTGAGTTGGTTGTGGATGAAAGAGCATAAATAGCATCTGGTAAGGAAGATGGAGTGAAGTGGCTAGCACTGTCGCCTCACAGCTCCGAGATCCCGATGCGATCACGACTCTATGCTTTGGCTGTGTGGAGTCTGCATGTCCTCTCCATGTCTGCATGGGTTTCCTCCGGGTACTCCGGTTTCCGGTGGATAGAATGAATGAATGAATGAATGAATGAATGAAGGAAGGAAGGAACATGGAAAATGTGGACTTTTGTGGAGCTTCAAAAGTCTACAATACTACAATATAGTACACTGTTGTTCAAGACCCCATGCTCCAAGATCAAAGCCTCTATGTTGTTAAATACAAGCACAAGTTTAACATAATACAAAAAGCACAAGTTTAACAAAATACCTTGGCAGATATTTGAATATTGGCACGAACTCAGAAGCATCATATGAAGGCATTGACAATACAGTGTGCAGGTGAGCACTGAGGCTTTATTGCTGAAGACCAAGAGACAGGCACATGCAGTCACAATCTGTTTATTCAGGGTATTCCAATAACCATAGTCTATAACAGATCCAGAGCACATTAATTACTAAATACAGCTACACTTATGAACTGTGTTCATGAATTCTCATCCAGCTGAGGCAGGATTTTTTTGTGAGTCAGGCTGTGAAGAAAAAGCTTTACTGCAGTTAACAGCAGAGGAGGGTGTACACTTGCCTCTGCTTTGTGTTTGCTACATGCAACTGTGAACAACAAAATGCCGTTCCTATTTTCTCATTATACATCAAGCACACAAACTCCTAGGGGTGATTTATGAGAAACCAACAAGCACCAGATTTATTGTGAATTACTTGACGCATAGTGCTTTACCACATCCAGTGACTTTTAGATACAATTTATAATGTATGCAAACCTAAGACAAAAAAAATGCACCACTCTGAAAGTTATCTGCAGCACCATATGGTGTAAGTGAGTTTCAGGTGTTCTGCATAAATCTAAGGAATAAAACTGCTGGCAGAGAGAGTTTTAGCACATCTCACAAGCAGAAACAAAAGTGCAGTGCAGTAGAATGGTAGTCTTCAACTAATAGATTAGTAGTAAGAGGAAAAAAATATGACAGCTTACTGTACTAAAAGAATGATATATATAATTGAAATAAGAACGGATCATTTCCATCTACATGAGTTAATTAAATCTTAATTTAGCACAAGGTCTTGTTCTCCAAACAGGTAAGTAACAGTCTTTGTATGGCACTGTACCATTTAGAGTGAAAAAAAAAAAAAACCTGTGTGATTAAACTGGGAATCATAGTCTTGTTTACAAACTATGCTCCAATTTCTGAGATAATACTGTAATTTAAAATGCTGTCTGGAGATTACTCTTTTCCAAATTGTTGTCCAAACACCAACTGTGAAAATTCTATAAACTGAAACCTGTCACTACCACATCGAGTCAAAGAAATATTGTATTCAAAAACATAAAACCCCAAATCAGAAAAAGTTGGAACAATATGGAAAATGCAAATGTAAGTAAGTGTTCTTACATTTACTTTAACGTTGCAGACAGATCTTTCCAAGATCTTTCATGTTTTGTCTGGTAAACTTAATTGAATTTGTTAATAAACATCCATTCCTGCATTTCAAGCTTTCAACAAATTCCAAAAAAGTTGGGACAGGGCCAATTTAGGTGTAGTAATGAGGAAAAAAATATGGGATTTGCAAACAGATGATTGTAATCATGTTTTGGTACAAACTCAATATCCAAAATGGACCGATGATCTCCAGTTTTTTCACATTTTTCACAAATGCATGAGAAAATTATTGAAATGTTTGAAAACAATGTTTCTCAAAGAAAGACTGAAAGGGATTTGCAGATTTTAGTTAAATTTTTTTTCTGATGTAGCTTTTTTTGCATTGTCTTGTTGAAAAATGCATGGACATCCCTGTAAAAGATGTCGTCTTGAAGGCAGGTTACTGTATGTTGTTCTAAATTCTCAATGTACTTTTCTGAATTAATGCTGCCATCACAGAAGTACCATGACAGTACCCTAGTTTTTGGTTTAGAATATGATTATAGTGTGGATGGTCTTTTTCGTCTTTGGTATGGAGCACACAGTGTCAGTCAGTCAGAGTCAGTGAGGTTTTATTGTCATTTCAGCTACATACAAGT
This sequence comes from Ancistrus triradiatus, assembly GCA_025084515.1. Lineage (NCBI taxonomy): Eukaryota > Metazoa > Chordata > Actinopteri > Siluriformes > Loricariidae > Ancistrus > Ancistrus triradiatus. The sequence goes on along the minus strand of JAJAGP010004225.1, from coordinate 20,771 downwards.
ACATACATAAGTATTGAAACTAGACAGCGTTCCTCTAGGATCACGGTGTAACATGGTACAAAAAGTGCAAGACAATACAAAACAGTGCAAAAACAACAATAAATACAAAAAATCCTATAATAAAACTACAAAATATATTCCTACGTATCACTAATCTAAACAAGTAATTAGAAGACAGGACTAAGACAAGTGTTAGTACATGTTGGTGAATAGATGGTCCATGTATTCAAAAAAAAGATCTGGAATAATTATTGTTCTATCAGCTATTGATGAATGACGGTTCTTGATGCAGTGCTGTCTGAGGGATCAGAGATCACAGGTGTTCAGTTTAGGCTTGTGCATTTGCCCTTTATGCACTGAAATCCCTCCAGATTCCTTGAATCACTTGATATATGATATTATGCACTATAGAGGGAGAAATACGTAAATCCCATCCAATCTTTCTTTAAGGAACATTGTTTTTATAGATTTCATTATTTTCTATGTTTTTCTTCACAAACTGGAAATTCTCTGTCCAAATTTGCTCATAAAAGACTCAGCCTTTTGTGGATACTGCTTTTGTACCAAATCATGATTATAATCTGTTAATCAGGAGACGACCTGTGTGTGATTATGGGAAGGACCCAAGTGCAGTGAGCTCCCAGTGGGAAAAATCGGCCAAATGGGGGCTAAAAGGTGTGTTAATATGTGTACGCATGTATGAGTGAGGGGAGCACGTGCACACACAATAAAAGGGAAAATGTAGCTGTGCCTGGGCCTGGACCCTGATTGCTAGCTCAGGGTCAAATGCTTTAAGTTCGTGCCACGCAGTAGTATGGGGTAAAGTAGGAGAAACAAATGGGATAATAAGAACCAGCACAACAAAAGAAATTATTAATAAATAAAATTAAAAGGATTAATGAAAGTCTGTGTGGAGATAGGCAAGCACGCACATACAGCTGCACCTAGATGGGCAGCAGCTGGGAATTAAATCCTGATTGCTGGCGTCAGGGTCAACAGCGCTAAGCTTGTGCCATGCAGCCACTGGGGGTGAACACAGAAACAGGGAGCTAAAGAGTTAACACAAGCACCACGTGCCGCGAGGGCACGTAATGAAGAGAGTGAAACGAAAAGCCACTAAATGTACTTAAAGTGCTGTGGCAAGCATGAGGGGAAACCGAAAACGCTCAGCTAGTAAGGGCTGAATTTTGTGCGTAAGCTCCGGGAATGCACAAAGCATGCCACGAGTCTGTGCATGCTCTCCAGAGCAACAAGGACCCAAATGGAGTGGGACGAGAAAGTATCGCTCAACTGAATGCTTAGGGAATCTTCGGAGGATCCCGAAAGTGCAAGATGTGTATCATGGGTCTGCGCGTGCACAACGTGACGAGGACGTGGAAGAGCAGTACGGCGCCTCTAAAGAGGTAGCATCTGCTAGAAGCTCGAGTCACCGCGGTGATCAAGCCGAAGCTTCTGAGGGAGACAGAGCAACCATGAAGGGTGAAGAGGGGAGCGAGCGGAGGGATCTTACCCTACCCTAGTACGGTAAGCCCTGACAAAACACCTCCGGCCTCCTGACTGTACTTGGCCTACCTGCTAAATGAGGGAGGTTTACCCCTTTCCCTGTCAAGAGCATCGAAAAACGGATGTGACAGCATGCAAGGGACATTTTGATGTCTGAATAAAGCACTTGGCATAAGCAGTGCAACAGTGCGACAGCGCTCGCCACTTTAGGACTGCCTTGTATGGGTAGGGGGACAGGCGCATCTAATTCTGACTATCAGAAGGCGCGCCCGCAGAACGCTGTCAGCACGTGCATGCCATTTTTGCACCAGTATGTTTACTGTGCCGACACTGCCCTCTAGCATCAGATTGCAACTCCTAACATAATCACCTGTAGACCACCTGTTGAAATCACATTATTATTTAGATTTTTCACCTCATTACTAGACCTAACTTGCCCTCGTCCCAAACTTTTTTGGAACATGTTGTAATCCTCAAATGCTGGAATGTATGTTTATTAACAAATGAAATTAAGAAATAACATGAACTATCTAGGGTTCATACTCTCTGCAGTGAAACAGAAGTCAGAATAAATGTAAGACACACAGCAGTTTTTCTATTTGCATTTTCCATGCCGTCTCAACTTTTTCTGATTTGTGGTTGTATATTTATAGTCAGTGAGGTAAATCTTGAGCCATGGAAGAGTGTTTGGTGTCCAGCTTGGTAACATGATTCAGCATGGACTGCAGATGAAGCAGGGTACTGAATCTTGCATCAGTGAACAATCAGGTGGATTGGGGTGTCAGAATGACAGCAGTCATTCTTACACACAGCTAAAGCTCGGAAAATTAAGAGAGACAACAGTTCACATTCTGATGTCAAACATAACATCGGTGCTTAGGTGATTTTTATTTTACAGATGTAATTTATGTAATTGTCAATCCTATTGCCTTTTTTATTATTATTATTATTATTATTATTATTATTATTAGTTACACTTATATAGCGCCTTTCTCAAACTTAAGAATTCTTTACAGTCAACACTCAGCTTTTGCATGCAATAAAAAAAACATACACCATTTTCTATGAAAGCTTGCTATTCTGTTTTTCAAAAGTTGCTAAATATGTTACTGCTTTCCCTGCTTGAGTGAAAATTTAAGCATAATGTTAGTACTCTATGTTTTTATGTGAGTGCACCAATGTTTAAATATTTTTAGTTTAAAATGTTTTAATATTTGACAAACCTCAGAGCAGCAGCCCATAATTTGATGTTTGATATAAGTTGGATGATGCAGTAACACACAAGTAACTCAATAATGGAATAGTTTATCAGAACAAATTATGTGTTTTTTAACTACAAAGTCAAAATAAATTACATAACCAAATTGAGGTGATGTGGCTATCATGACGATGCAAGCCCTCCAGCTTTCATTACTCTGAATTAACTATCTCTCTCTCTTAACACAGCAGGTAGAGCTGTTTCCACCTGGTGTAGCTTTTTTTTATAAATACCTCACTTCCTGTACACTTCCTCACCCAGCATTTCACGCACCATGCTTGTTCTGGGCTCCCATGTTTCTCCTGTCTCCCGGGCTGGTTAGTCTTTTGGTCTTTTGTTTAGCGTGTGCCTGTTTCATGTTAGTTTTAGGTGGTGTCTTTGTAGTCTGGTTCCATGTAGTGATGGCAAAAGTGGGGCTTTTGAAAGATCGAAGCAAATGAAACAAATGATTCTGAAAACGATTCGAGTTTGTGACCAGTTCGAATCATATCACCACTAGACATCTAGTATCTAATTAGTGGTATAACAGTAACGTCTGTCTCTACTTTTGTTTGTCTTGAACAAGTTCAAAATGATCCCAAGCAGCATACCTTGGTCTATTTCTAGATCCTTCCATTGTATAAATTATTAAATTACATAATTTGCAAAATAATAAGAGAATAGCAAAAACATTTGTTACTTTTTTCAATAGAAAATAGTTATGTTGCTTCGCATTTCTCTTTTGTCTGTGAGGGTGTGGCAATGACATAACGTGTCATGTTGACACTAATCCTGCTGGTCAGTTTTTTACTGTATTTCACCATGTTCACTGTAAATAAAGCCACACCTATGCACTTACCTCTGTCTCCCTCCCCATACAAATGTGACAGAATGCCGGGTTCTAAAGAGGACGTACCAGGTCTGTCCTCAGTCGGTCCACACTTGTTAGCTCAACACCAGGGTCCATGCTCACTAGCTCATCGCCCGTGTCCACGCCCACTAGCTCAACCCTGATTCCCATGCACACAGCCAGTCCTCGCTTGCCAGCTCAATGTCAGGGTCTATGCTTGCCAGCTCGACGCCAGAGCCTAAGCACACTAGCATCATATTGGCATTTATTCTAGTCACCAGTCAGTGCCGCAGCTGGTTGGAAATCTGCTGGATGCTTCACTTGCCATCTTCCCAAAGGTCCCTGTCAGAGGTGGAAAGAGTCATCTGGGGGACACTGTGAAGGTCCTGGAAGTGGTCAACTCTGCGGTGGCTCTGGGACTTGAAGTGGTTGAGTCATGGGTTATTGTCCGTCATGGCAACGCCCCCAAAGTCTGGTGCGGTGAAGCCCCCACAGTCCGGCATGGCGATTCCCCCTTTAGAATCAGTCAAGGTGGTGCCCGTTCCAGAGTCAGTCAAGGTGATGCCAGCTCCAGAGTCCGTCAAAACTGACAAACACTCCAGAGTCAGTCAAGGTGATGCCCTCTCGAATCAGTCATGACGACGTCCGTTCCAGAGTTAGTCATGACGACATCTGTTCCAGAGTCAGTCACGACCTGACACCTGTTCCAGAGTTGCTCACGACGCCGATGCCTGATCCAGAGTCGATCACGACGTCAACGCCCATTCCAGAGTCGTCTCAACGCCAGTCCCAGTGTCGGTCACGACAGCGATACTAGTTCCACAGTCGGTCATGACGACACCCACACATGAGACAGTAACGGCTGCACCCAGAGTCCAATGCGACGACGTCCTCACAGGCCAGCGTGGCAACGCCCCAGAGTCTGGTGCGGCAATGCCCCCAGAGTCCGGCTCGGCAACACCCCCAGAGTCTGGCGCGACAACGCCCCCAGAGTCCGCCTTGGCGACGCCCCCAAAGTCCGGGCGTGGTGATGCCCCCACACTCTGGTATGGCGATGCCTACTCTAGAATCAGTCAAGGCGATGCCCCCTCTAGAGTCAGCATGACGGCCGCCCCGATCGTCAGCAGCAATTGGGAGCACGGCTTGATGGCTACTTACTAGTGGGGTCCCATCTTTACATGTTCTGTGTGTCCTGTTAGTCTGGTCTCTTCCTCCTTTCTGTCTCCTCTCCTCCTCACTCTGATGTTCTTACCTCCGCTAATCTAGTCATCTGTTCTTCCCACTTTTCGTCATCTGGTCATAAGCTTCCTTGCTTTCTGTTTCTGTCCTTTGCACGCCGGAGCCAAGCCCTTGGAGCCCTCCAGCTTGCACTGCTCTGATTTAACTCTTGCTCTTGTTCTCACTCTCTCGCTCTCACTCTCTCTATCTACAGCAGGTGGGGCTGTTTCACCTGCTGTAGTTTCCTGTACACTTTCTCACCCAGCATTTCATGCACCATGCTTGTTATGGGCTCCCGTGTTTCTTTTGTCTCCTGGTCTGGTTGGTCTTTAGGTCTTTTGTTTAGCATGTGCCTGTTTCATGTTAGTTTTATGTGGTCTCTTTGTAGTCCAGTTCTGTGTTTTGAACCAAGTTGGTTCCTCTTGGTTCATTGTCTGTTTGTGTTAAACACTGCTTGTTTTGGTTAACATGTTAGAGAGTTAGTTTAACTCCCTCCCCATACAAATGTGACAGTGGCTGTGGTGCAGTGTGATTTAAATTAGCAAATTTGAAACAAGAATGAGTGACTATTCTAGTAGACATTTCAGGACACACCCCTTGCTTGTCTAAAGCCTAAATGAGCTGCATAAATGCAAGACACTTTTCCTAATAAACAACCATTGTTCACCATTGTTTATCCTACATACATACTTCTTTGCACTTCAGCTTAAACATCTCAGCTATTTGCTAGATATGGAATTAAGTGCAATTATAATAAATACATGAATATACACATTACTATGAGATGTCATCTGATGACCTCCAATGACTATACAGTGGTGCTTGAAAGTTTGTGAACCCTTTAGGATTTCCTATATTTCTGCATAAGTATAATGTAAAACATTATCAGATTTTCACACAAGTCCTAAAAGTAGATAAAGAGAACCTAGTTAAACAAATCAGAGAAAAATATTATACCTGGTCATTTACTTATTAAGAAAAATTATCCAATATTACATATTACTGAGTGGCAAAAGTATGTGAACCTTTGCTTTCAGTATCTGGTGTGACCCCCCTGTGCAGCAATAACTGCAACTAAATGTTTCCTGTAAAATCCCTGTAGGAATTTTATCACATTCCTCCATGTAAAACAATGCAACACTGGGGTGTCGGTGGGTTTCCTCAAATTAACTGCTCGCTTCAGGTCCTTCCACAACATTTAGATTGGATTAAGGTCAGGATTTTGACTTGGCCATTCCAAAACACTTTATTCTTCTTTAACCATGTGTTGGTTAAAGAACGACTTGTGTGCTTAGGGTCATTGTCTTGCTGCATTACCCACCATCTCTTGAGATTCAGTTCATGAACAGATGACCTGATATTTTCCTTTAGAATTCTCTGATATAACTCAGAATTCATTGTTCCATCAATCATGTCAAGCCATCCTGGCCCAGATGCAGCAAAACAGGCCCAAACCATGATACTACCACCACCATGTTTCACAGTTGGGATAAGGTTCTTATGCTGGAATGCAGTGTTTTCCTTTCTCCAAACAGAACACTTTTCTTTTAAACCAGTTCTATTTTGGTCTCATCTGTTCACAAAACATTCTTCCAATAGCCTTCTGGCTTGTCCATATGATCTTTAGCAAACTGCAGACGAGCAGCAATGTTCTTTTTGGAGAGCAGTGGCTTTCTCCTTGCAATCCTGCCATGCACACCATTGTTGTTCAGTGTTCTTCTGATGGTGGACTCATGAACATTAACATTAGCCAATGTGAGAGAGGCCTTCAGTTGCTTAGAAGTTACTCTGGGGTCCCTTGTGACCATCTTTGTTGGTCGATCCCTCCTGGGGAGGGTAACAATGGTCTTGAATTTCCTCGACTTGTACAGTCTGCCTGAATGTGGATTGGTGGAGTCCAAACTCCTTAGATATGGTTTTGTAACCTTTTCCAGCCTGATGAGCACCAACAAGTGTTTCTGAGGTCCTCAGAAAAGTTCTTTGTTCATGCTGATGATACACTTCCATAAACATGTGTCATGAAGAGCAGATTTGATAAGATTCTTGTTATTTAAGTAAAACAGAGTGCCCACTCACACCTGATTGTCATCCCATTGATTGAAATCTCCTCACACTACTTTCATCTTCAAATTAACAGCTAATCTGCATATTGCATACTTTAAGCAAATCCTAAAACTTCAGTCGTATATTCTTGGTAAATGGGTGGAAAAAAGCTGAAATAATTTATTAGCCGATTGTGGATTGTTGTTTATTGTTTTCCTTTAATTTGCTGTTAAGGTGCTGCTTTCTAATAAGATATAGAACTCATTCATGTACAGGTGTCTTACAGATTTCCTGTTTTTGTCATTTTTGACAAACAACTTTTGATCTATTTCTGCCTGTCTATATGTCTGTACTGTGTATCTATCTATTTTTTTATCTGTCTGTCTGTCTGTAAAGAAACAATTTAGCAATTTTGATCCTGACTGACTTGCAAGAAATCCCGATTTTAACTTCTTCAGACACCTTAAAATGAATGTGTGCCAAGAGTGAGTCAAGACTTCAATGCCCAACCTTACAATTATGTTACAAAATTTTGTGAAAAAACCCTTCTTAGAAGAGTGAAGGCTTTTATATAAGCAAAGAAGGGTGAAACTCTATCCTAATAGTATTTTTAAGGTGTCCACAAACTTTTGGCTATGTAGGGTGTCTGGGGAGATCAGTGACTGTGATAAGTCTAAGTAAATATACCGACAAAACCAGAACACCAGAAAAATGTCTAAAATCTAGACTTTAGTAAAGCATTGAGATTATATCTGCATCTCCATGGTATTAATTTAAAGACTCAATAGCAGGTTTTCAGTTTTAATTAACTGCACTGATGCTAAATGAAGATATTTTCTCTAATGCCACCCAGTGTTGTTGCCCTCCCAAATATAAGTACACTGAATTCCACATTAATTAGGCAAACATTCAAGATGATTATTGTTTAAAAAGATGTAATCCTTAATGGATTCATTAGTAAATCAGCAAATGGTTTTGCTTTTTTAAAATATATGCATTTTAGAATTAATTACTCATTGAAATGGTTATTTGAAACTAATTTTCTTCCTGTTCACAGAGGTACTTTCAAAATTATATATTAGCCTTATGCAATGACACGTCCTCATTTTCAAATGTCAACTTAACAAAGTGTGTTCATACTTTGACTCAGTTCAATAGTTTATACCTGGATTGGTTTTGATCTAGGTTACATTGTCTTGAAAATTAGAAAACTCCTGTTGTATAATGTAGTGAAAATGAGCACATACAGACTCATAAGAACCCAGTCTGTTCCAATGGATCAGTGGACAATTAGAATTTATCCAGCAACTTCATCAACAAATATTGTAATTTCATGACAATAAATCTGCAAGTGCACTATTTTAGACATTTGTCAAATATTCTGTCTGTGTACTATCTTTCTCCTACATACCCCCAGCCCACCAATACCAGCAACACCACCAACACCAAAATCTGTGGTTTGGAGGAGTTTTGTGAGCAGATTACTGGGTTTAAGTTGTGGTGGCATGATGCTCAGTTTTATGACAGCATGGGGTTTATCTCTTCCTGAGATTACAGGCTTGAGCTCCTGCTTACCATCTGGGATGATTGAAAAAACTCTTTCACATCCCTAGTGTGAGTGTTTACAGTGGAATGTTGTGTTTGACATGATTATTGCACTAGTGTAACGTAATGCAGTGTTGTGCTTTTAAATCAGTAGCATCTTCGCTTACTCTGCAAGTATGCCAAATACATTATGCACAAACAGTGTCGACCAAAAGTCTGAGATCACTAGCAAAAAAGCCTATTTAAGTCTTTGTATAGAAAGATTGACACTGCAGCAAGATAATGACCTAAAACACACGTCTAAAGATTGAAACAGTTGCTTAAAGAACAAAGAAGATCAAGGTGTGCTGACTGTCATGGACTGCCCTGTATAGTTATCCGACCACTTATGGGGGCAGAGAAAATCAAGCATTCAGTAACATAAAATGTTACTGAATATTAACTTTTGCTGGGATAACATGGATCATCAGATTATGCACAAACTGGGTACCAAACACTCTGAAAACTTTTAGAAGTTATCACCCAAATTGTTAAGCTAATTATATACTATGTAATGAAGAATATTGAGTTATAATCAAGAGAAATGCAAAACAGACTCAGACTGTTGGCTTATACTGTATATACACTATTGTCACAGATCAATGAATATGTTGAAACTATGACATCTCCTGCAAAGTTTACAATTAGGAAGCACAGACCATATGTTAAATATTTGTTTTTCAGGGGTTTGCTATTTTTCTGCAACAACTCAATAAAGCATATACTTTTATGGCACAGTGATTTAAATTTTTAACAAGGCTACCTGCAGATGAGTCATTTCTATAGAATTTTCTATAGAACTGTAGAATTTTCCTGTAACTGTTGATCAGTCCTGCACACCGGCTTGGAGGAATTTTATCTGCTTCCTCCATACAGAACAGCTTCAACTCTGGGATATTGGTGGGTTTCCTCATATTAACTGCTTGCTTAAGGTCCTTCCACAACATTTCCATTGGATTAAGGTCAGGACTTTGACTTGGCCATTTCAAAACATTACCTTTATTCTTCTTTAACCATTCTTTGGTAAAACAACTTGTGTGCTTAGGGTCGTTGTCTTGCTGCATGACCCACCTTCTCTTGAGATTCAGTTCATGGACAGATGTCCTGACATTTTCCTTTAGAATTCTCTGATATAATTCAGAATTCATTGTTCCATTAATGATGGCAAGCCGTCCTGGCCCAGATGCAGCAAAACAGGCCCAAACCATGTTACTACCACAACCATGTTTCATAGATGGGATAAAGTTCATCCTGGAATGCAGTGTTTTCCTTTCTCCAAACATAATGCTTTCCTTTTAAACCAAAAACTTATATTTTGGTCTCATCCGTCCACAGAACATTCTTCCAATAGCCTAGCACACTGCAGACGAGCAGCAATGTTCTTTTTGGAGAGCAATGGCTTTCTCCTTCCAACCCTGCCATGCACTCCATTGTTGTTCAGTGTTCTTCAAATGGTGGACTCATGAGCATTAACATTAGTCAATATGAGAGAGGTCTTCAGTTGCTTAGAAGTTACCCTGGGGTGCTTTGTGACCTCACTAACTATTACACGCCTTGCTCTTGGAGTGATCTTTGTTGGTTGACTACTCCTGGGGTGAGTAACAATGGTCTTGGATTTCCTCCATTTGTACACAATCTGTCTGACTGTGGATTGGTGGAGTCCAAAATCTTTAGAGATGGTTTTGTTACCTTTCCCAGCCTAATGAGCATCAACAACTCTTTTTCTGAGGTCCTCAGAAATCTCCTTTGTTCGTGCCGTGATACACTTCCACAAACACGTGTTGTGAAGAGCAGACTTTGATAGATCCCTGTTCTTTAAATAAAACAGGGTGCCCACTCACCCCTGATTGTCATCCCATTGACTGAAAACATCTGACACTAATTTCATCTTCAAATTAACTGCTAATCCTAGAGGTTAACATACTTTTGCCACTCACTAATATGTAATATTGGATAATTTTCCTCAATAAATAAATGACCAAGTATAATATGTTTGTCTCATTTGTTTAACTGGGTTCTCTTGTGGGACTTGTGTGAAAATCTGATGATGTATTAGGTCATATTTATGCAGAAATATAGAAAATTCTAAAGGGATCATAAACTTTCAAGTACCGCTGTATGTGAGATAAAAACTCAAATGTACATCACAGGTAGCAAGCTGCATTATTCATGGATGTGTCATTTGAAAAGTGTCATACATTAAATCTTGTGTTTATTATGAATGGAAAGATCAAACAGCATGAGGCCATCACACAGCCTTAAATGGAAATTGCACTGTTTGCATGTAGTTTTGCAGCATGTGTCATGTTCTCCATTGAGTGCAGGTGGCTCATGAGCAAAGTAATCCAATTGAAAATTGACATGTTTTCCACTGCTGGATGGTGAGGGGGTGTAGGGCAGAGATGATACGAGGCCCAAGGAGCCAGTCATCCATGTGCAGAATGAGATAGCATAATCTTTTCACAGACACCCAGGTTAGAGTACTGGCTTCTTGAAGTGGAAGCTGCTTCTCTGGTTCTCTTTAGCCTCCAAAATGTCTTCAACTGTTTCATTTTTTAATACTGTAATTTACCTAAGGCTTCATATCAGTTTTTGTCCTAACGATTTGACCTGCTCTCTTGCTGTAATCTTTTCTCAGGCTACAGTCATGTGTTCCTTTTTAAAAATGTTTGAAACTTGGTAATATCTATGCCTTGGTATATTTAATGCCTTCTTAAATTCACTCTCACACTGGTTCCAGCAGGAACAGATGTTCCTTTGTCTCAGAACAGAACCAGTCCAGAGTTAGATGGACCTGAATGCCATCCATACACTGAATACTCTATCCAATTCCAACATACTCTCGTGAATGCAAATTCACACACCTGTATAATGAATATGGTTAAAGCAATAGAGCTGCTTATTGTACCTTTGTTTTAATTCATATGAAATCCACTCAAATTGTCCTTGCTATTTAAAATTCCTTTGGAAAAAATTTGACATTAGCTTGCCCTTTTATCTTTTAACCCTGCACACTGGCCCAATTGGCCATTTTCACCCATGTTTCGAGAAATAAGAGCCAGCAGTGGTGTTGTCCCTACGAAAGGACCTCAGGTATAATTATGCCCAGACTGATAGATGGTCGTAGCTCTAGGAGATGAATGGAGTGATTCTCATTTCCAGCCTTAGTGTAATATGCCAGCAGCCATTAACTGGAATGATAGGGTATTCAATTCATGACTCTATTTTAATAAGATCTCATTTGCCATGGAAAGCCTTATTATTGCCCTGTACTTCTCAATTACCCCAGATTTTGGAAGCATTTTGACTGACACTCAGTGTGATGCAAGTCAATATGCAGCTACTGGACAAGTTATCACAAGATATTTAATTTTTTTTTCTTTGTTGTTGTTTTTTGGGCAGTTAAGAATTTACAGCAGACAACTGCCAATTAACTCATATTACCGCTTATTGTATATTCATACTGATATCATACTGAGTATAACCTTAAGTATGACATGTTTCTGTATGTTTTCTCGTGCTTAATGAATTATCATTTTCCTTTATGCCATTGCATCCATTCTCATTTCAGACATAAAATTAACTAGCAAATTCTACGATTATGTACAAACTATCAAGTCAACATCACAGTATACATTGATCTAAAGTATATAGTGTATCACATAAGACAGTGCTGTTAATGCCAAGGATTGTAATTTGTCAGAGGGTATTGATCATTTTATATAGCAGTTTGTCTCTTAATGAATGTTCTCTTAAGGAAAATCACAGGTTTATATTAATTAACTTGTTGTAAGATGTAAAAGCTAACTTCTTTACTTCCTTGTGCAACTGCCACACAGTGCTTCATAGTCTGTGGAACATCAGGTCGAGTCAGTGTGGTCTGAGAATATTATAGTTCACGTAACTCAAGCTTCACAGCATAGCTGCCACTGAGTGGATATGTACCTGCTTGTATGGGCTACAGGTAATCCTTAAGACCATTACACTATTAATACTATTACAAGTTACAGCTTTGGAAGCTGTATGATTTTTGGCTTGTTAAGTAAATTACAACAAATTTAGGAAACTACTCTGTATCATAGGTGTTCTAAATGACAAATGTAACTTTAAATTGTAAAAGAATATGGCATTAAGTTAATTAACAAAGAAAAGTGTGATATATTGAGCATAGTATAAAGGAATGAAAGCACTCCAGGCTGTGCTGTCGTTGGCAACAATTCAATATATGTGTCACGCTCCGAACAAGGAAGGACAAGTAGACAGACGTATATGCAAGTGTGTGGTGTTTATTTACAGTGAACATATTGAACAAGACAAACAGACCACGCAAACTTAAACCTACAATGCTAAGAGAAACAGTTATCAAGGCAATTCTAAAGGTGCTAAACAAACTTATGATAGACAAGGCAAAGGGCTAACAAACTAACAGCTACCAACAAACAAAGGAACAAGAATAAACACATAAAACAAGACACTGAACAGGACATGAACCAAAAACAGGAGACAGAGACAAGAATCCACTTTACTTAATAAACAAACTACAAAATAGATAGTCGGTGGTTAAGTACTATCACCTAATTTGCATATTATTTGCATACTAAGGATGATAAGTTTCAACTTGACTGGGGATATATATATGACAAGTGTAATGGATTTGATTAAAATGTTACATATATGTGTTAAATTGACAGGTGTAACAGGGGCTTTGTTATTTCCCCCCATGATATACATTGGAACCTCAGAATTTCTTTACAAAGAACTTCCATATAAGATCTGTATATGTGTGTGTGTATATATATATATATATATATATATATACATATATATATATATATATATTATATATATATATAATGTAATATATGTATATATGTATATATATCCAATATATATATATAGTATATAGATTTATATATATTATATATATAACATATCTCTATATATATATGCTCTATATATATATATATGTATAGATATCTATCTCTATAGTATCTCTATATTTATATGTCTAGATGTCATCTATATATATATATATATATATATATATATATATATATATATATATACACACATATACAGATCTTATATATATATATACATATATACATTTTTTTTGTTTGTTTGTTTGTTTTGGGTTTTTTTTGTTATAACAAAACACACTGACTTCTCAATAACATGTCAATGCACCAAATGTATAAATGTGTAAAAAATAAATATGTTTATATATTTTAGTTTTCAGGCTACACTTATGGTAAAAATGGGTCCTGAGCTATCCTGAGTGTTATGAGCTATGCTGAGTTATTTCAAAAGAGACAGCAAACAATTTTACTATACCATTTAAGTGTGCAAAAAGACTTAAAACTGGACTTTAATTGGTAATAGCTGCGCAGTCCATCTAAAATGACACTTCTGTGTGTATAAAAGAAGGAGTATTACTGTCCCATCATTTGGAGTGTCAGGTTTAGTCATAACTAACAAAGATTTATTGTTCTTAATTTATTTTCCTAGAATCATTAAAGCAAGACCATCTAGAGCCACCACAGTGATCGTGTGGGGTTAAACATGGTCACATTGGCCATTCAGGTGCATTAATGTATCGTTGTGAAATACAGCACTGTACTGCTTAAAGACTGTGGCAATAAGGACTTTGTGGAGGCACAAGGTGTTTTGCATCTCAATAAAACAACAACAGTAAACAGTCACTGATTCAAAGACCCCTCACTCGTTGTTTAAAAGAATCAAAGAGCTATTGTTTAAATGCTGCTTTGCCAAGGAAATGTATATGTCAGGAATTTTTTATTTTGTGCTACACTTTCCACCTCTTCACTGACATTAAACTTCCTTTTTAAAATGAACAAGGTCTCATACAAGATCTAGGAATTACTGTCAGATTATTTATACAGTGGGGCTTGAAAATTTGTGAAGACTTTAGAATTTTCTGTATTTCTGCATGAATATGACCTAAAACATCCTCAGATCTTCACACAAGTCCTAAAAGTAGATAAAAAGAACCCAGTTAAAAAATGAGACAAAAATGTTATACTTGGTCATTTATTTATTGAGGAAAATGATTCAATATTACAAATTAGTGAGTAGCAAAAGTATGTGAACCTCTAGGATTAGCAGTTAATTTGAAAGTGAAATTAGAGTCAGGTGTTTTCAATCAATGGGATGACAATCAAGTGTGAGTGGGCACCCTGTTTTATGTAAAGAACTGAGATCTATCAAAGTCTGCTCTTCACAATACGTTTGTGGAAGTGTAACATGGCACGGACAAAGGAGATTTCTGAGGACCTCAGAAAAAGAGTTGTTTATGCTCATCAGGCTGGAAAAGGTTACAAAACCATCTCTAAAGAGTTTGGACTCCACCAATCCACAGTCAGACAGATTGTGTACAAACGGACGAAATTCAAAACCACTGTTACCCTCCCCAGGAGTGGTCGACCAACAAAGATCACTCCAAGAGCAAGGTGTGTAGTAGCTGGCGAGGTCACAAAGGACTCCAGGATAACTTCTAAGCAACTGAAGGTCTCTCTCACATTGGCTAATGTTTAAAGTTCATGAGTCCACCATCAGAAGAACACTGAACAACAATGATATGCATGGCAGTGTTGCAGGAGAAAGCCACTGCTCTCCTAAAAGAACATTGCTGCTCGTCTGCAGTTTGCAAAAAAATAATGTGGACAAGCCAGAAGGCTATTGGAAGAATGTTTTATGGTCGGATGAACAAGTACAGGGAAG
Source organism: Ancistrus triradiatus (assembly GCA_025084515.1). NCBI lineage: Eukaryota > Metazoa > Chordata > Actinopteri > Siluriformes > Loricariidae > Ancistrus > Ancistrus triradiatus. Next base: position 5,595 of record JAJAGP010004225.1, on the reverse strand, counting down.
CTTTACAGGTGTCAATAAACCTAATACATCTTTAAATGTGCAAGGGAGCTGGAGTACTTGGAGGAAACCCACGCATACACAGAAGGAACATACAATCTCTACACAGGCAAGGTCCAAGCTGAAATTTCAAACCTGTGAGGGCTGTGAGGTGGCAGCACTAAGTCAAGTCAAGTCAGATTTATTTATATAGCGCTTTTTACAATGGAGCATTGTCTCAAAGCAACTTTACAAGTTTAGATTATCTCCTAATAACTACGTCCAATCCCAAATTGAGCAAGCCTAGGGCGACACTAACCACTGCACCACTGTGTTGCTCTTTCCATGGAACTCTAAGTATATAAATAGCCAGTTAGCTTCATAGTAATAACAACAATCTACAACCCCAAATCAGACAGTACCCAAGATATTTTATGTTATTTTGTTTTATTATTATTTTTTTTTCTGGTCATCTGCATTTCATTTGTTAATAAGCATCCATTCCTGCATTTCAGGCATGCAAAAAAGTTGGGAAAGGCACAATTTAGGGCTAGCAATGAGGTAAAAGAAAAAAAAACCTAAATCATGATGTGATTTTAAAGAGGTGATGTCAACATATGATTATAATTATGATTTGGTACAAAACCATCATCCTGGAAAGGGTGAGTCTTTGATGAGCAAAGATGGCAAGAGGATCTCCAGTTTATTAACAAATATGTGAGAAAATTATTGACATTTTTCAAAACAATCTTCCTCAAAGAAATATTGTAAGAGATTTCCATACTTCTCCCTCAACAGTGCATAATATCACTCAAAGAATCTGGACTTGGGTCAGTGCCCTTGGCAAAGGTCATTTCCACTTTTGTGATGCAGAATTAATGCAGAAATGTACAATAAGATTTTAGAGAATCAGAAAAAGTTAGGACTGAAATATGTAACTTCCTTCCAGTCCTTCCTTTGTGGAGCATTGTTTTTAAACATTTCAATAATTATCTTAAGAATTTGTTGATAAACTGTAGATCCTCTGCCCATCTTTACTCTTTAAAGACTTAACCTTTCGAGTATACTGCTTTTGTACCAAATCATGACTATTATCATCTTTTGACAACACCTGTTTGAAATCACATAATTTTTTTTTTTTTTTTTTTTAACTCATCACTAGCCCCAACTTGTCCCCATTCAGACCTTTTTTTCTGGAATGTGTTGAAGACCTGAAATACAGGAATTGATGTTCACTAACAAATTAAATTAAAAAACAGAAATATCTTGGGTTCATACTGTCTGCAGTGAAATAAAAGTCAAAGGAAATGTAAGGAACACTGCATATATTTTTTATTTGCATCTACTGTTAAAAACATAAAAGAATAAACTGGTTTAAGACCCAAGTGCAGTTAGCTCCAGATGGAATTGTAAGTGAGCTCAGGTACGAAGCTAGGCAGCGCAAAATGCTCAGGTATGGAGCTTACGAGCGCAGCGTGCTCAGGCATGGAGCTAACGAGCACGGCGTGCTCAGGTACGGAGCTGGGTGGAGCTAAACGCTCAAGTACAGGATGTTCCGGCTGGGGAGGAAGTGACAAGCTGCCGGTGAGACCCATCTTCTCCTTAGCCCGTCTTTTAATGCAGGCTTCAGCCAGTATGACCAGGTCGAAACTTCGACCAGGGAAGAGCCACATATTCTGGTACCGCTCTGGAGCCTTGAAAAATATTTAAAATGCTGGGCAGCTCCAGGGCAGGAGTAAGTGGCTGGGGGTCCAGGTAGGTAGTGGGCACAGACTACCTGAACCCCAGATGGAAGACAGCGGTTATGGCGGCGAGGGCTGGGCAATTTGGAAGGGTTAGGATGGAAGGGCAGACGCACGCGCAATCGCACTGGAGGTTACTCATGCCTCCATGTGGGGTCAATACTGGCCACTAGCGTGACCCCTGATATTTTCCATACCGTCCAAACTTTTCTGATTTGGAGTTTTAGTAAATAGGGAAAAATATGCTCAAATGTTTGGGATAAAAAAACACCAGTCTGCCACAAACAGATCCTGAATGAGGAAGAATCAGTGAATAACTTATAAATAATGAGGTGTAGAAGCTTAAATTGACAGCAGTGAGGTGGGCGACTTTAGTAATTGTAGGTGTGGGAACATTGTATTAGGTACACCTTGCTAGAACCAGGTTGGGCCTCATTTTGTCTTCAGAACTGCCTTAATTCTACATGGCACAGACAATGTGCTAGAAACATACCTCAGAGATTATGGTCCATATTAAAATGATATGTGATGATGAGCATCACATAGTTTCTGTGGATTTGTCAGCTGCACTCCCATGATGATTTGGTTCCTCCACATCCCAAAGGTGCTCTGCTCTATTGAGAACTGTTGACTGTGGAGACCATTTCAGTATAGTTAACCCACTGTCATGTTCAAGAAAGGATTTGAGCTTTGTGACATGGCACTTTTTCTTGCTGGAAGAAGTCAGATGATGTGTACACTGCGGTCATAAAGTAGGTTAATACAGTCGGTATTAATGAATCCAAAGTGTGCCAAGAAAATATCCCACACACCATTGCACCACCGATGGCAGCCTGAACTGTTGATCCAAAGCAGGATGGATCCATGCTTTAAGTTGTTTATGCCAAAATTATTGCTTGTGTTAGTTGTAGCCTCAGTTACCTGTTCTTAGCTGACAGGAGTGGCACCCAGTATGGTATTCTGCTGCTGTAGGCCATCTGTTTCAATGTTCAAAATGTTCTGCATTCAGAGATGTTCTTCTGCATGTCTTGGTTGAGATGAGGAGTTATTTGAGTTATTGTTACCTACTCAGTGAACCAATCTGGCCATTCTGCTTTCATCTCTGGCATCAACAAGGCAGCTCCAGTGGTCCCAGTGCTGGCTCCAGTCTCATCTCCAGTGCTCGACATGGCACCACCACTCGCGAGTCGCTTGATGGTGCTACCACTTGCTAGCCACATGTCAGCGTCACCACTCACTAGCAGCTTATTCACACTCACTTCAGTGCCTATCTCCCAGAGTTCCCAGATGTAACTTGTCTATCTTTTGATGCTAATACAGCTCCCCAGCTGTTCAAAACACAGCCAAGGCAGTCTCAGATGGTCATGATGCCGCAACTGCGGCCCTGGATGCTCAGGACATTCATGATGCTACTCTGGCAGTCATTGACATCATGATGCTGCTATGGCCCCAGACATCCAAGATGCTGCCATGGCGGTCCCTGATAATCCTGAGGCTGCTACGATGGCCCTCTTCAGGCTGCTACATCAGTTCTTGCCATTCCTGACAATGCTACAGCAGTTTTTTTTTGTTACATTTATGACATATGACACTGCTACAGTGGCACCACCTGCTTCTGAGACTTTGGCTTTGCTGTAGGTGGCTACTGATGATGTTCAAGGCTTCTGAAGGTCCGTCTCAATAATATGTGGCTTCAACGTAATCTCCTGGAGCTCCGACAGCTCAAGGTACATCGCTAGTGGCCAATGGGCATCCACCAAGACTTTCATTCCAAGAAAAATTAGGCCAAAGAACAGTAATTGTGGATTCAGTGGATTCCCCAGCCACCTTCTGGGAATCCCCTAGCGTCATCATATTCTTTGCGTTCAAAATGTGTGTTTTTCCCCTCCTGAACTCAACCCCCACTGTTCTGGCCCCACTGTTTTCAAATCCGTGTCCGCCCCCCTTTCTTTCAGTGAGCGGACTCTTTTCTTGTTTTCTCCTGCGTTTTAGTGGGTTCTGTCCTTTGCGCTTTGGAGTTGTACCTTGGAAGGGGGCTATGTTAGGATGATCTGGACCAAGATGGACCAAGATGGCGGCGCCTGCACATCGCGAGGCTCAGCAACTCACCAGCTTTCCAATTTAGTATTTTTTTTATTTTTACACTATTATATCCTTTGTTTTCGCTCTAATCACTCAGGCAAACTACAGATATGACAGACAGACATTGCTGGATATTAATTAACACAGCACAAGTATTGTTTTGGACCATCCTTTTGACTTCAACCATCTGACTGAGTTGATTTGGATTCTGAATCCTAGTGAGCCTTTCATGCCGACTGGAAGAGCCCTATGCCAGCACCACAACCGCAAACAAAGGCGAGGTAAGCGCTGAGGTTGTTGTGCTACACTAAGGCTAAACCCACACCAACCAGCGCTTCTTTAGCATCTTCCTTGCCAACTAAAAATCTGGAGTCTCACACAATTAAGGCTCATGGACTACAATCTCATGATTTTTTTCAGAAACATGGCTAAACAATGGGGTTACAAACAGTGTGGTGGAACTGGTGGGGCAGGCTATCTTCAGAGCTGATAGATTAATGACAGCTTTGGGTAAGAGCTGCAGTGGTGGTGTTTGCATTTATGTAAACATAACATCTTGCACTGACTCTGTTGTAGCTAATACCCACTACTCTGCTGATCTGGAATACCTGACTATAAAAGCGCGACTCTTCTACCTCCCACGTGAGTTTACCTGCATTTTTGTCATTGCAGTTTATGTACTAATGCTAACATGGCTATGAAAGACATGTGCGCTGCTGTTGACAAACTACAAACTGTATGCCCGGATGGAGCCTTTATTGTTGCTGGGGACTTTAATCATAGTACTATGAGATCTGGACTCCCAAAGTTTTATCAGAATGTCTTCTGTACCCTAAGAGGACAAAGAACTTTAGACCATGTTTACACTATTGTAGCTGATTCTTACAAAGCCACACCCTTCCCCTACCTGGGACACTCGGACCATCTCTCTTTGCTCCTATTTCCCAAGTATGCTCTAGTCATCAAATGTGTGAGGCCTACAATGAGGGTAGTTAAGATCTGGTCGGAATATGCTGACTCATCTCTTCAGTACCAATTCCAGCACACAGACTGGAGCTAGTTCTCTGCCCAAGCCAGCATGGATCACATTATAAATATTGACTCTTGCAGCGTAATAGCTGCATCAATAGCTGATTACCACCCTCTTTCTACCGTCTTCCACAAGTCATAAACTTTACGACACTTTGGAATGCAAAAGTCCCAACATCTGGACAAGATTCTGCACAGATTAATGGCCAGATAAACAACCCCAACCTCTTCTCGAACCCACCTGGACAGAGTCTACAATTGAGTAATGGCCACAATGGCCCCATCAACGCCAGACTCTTGCTCAAACCAACAGAATTGGAGGTCTGTTTAAACAGACCTACAACCTTCAACATCTCGGCAATCATAAACTCCATGTGTTAACCTTGAAAGGAGGTTTCAACGTACCAGGCCACCAAGTTACTCCAATTTCTCTCCAACTGTTACTTTTACAAGCCTTTTTCTCAGTCGACCTGGCGCCAGAAAGACAGCCCTGGATTTATGACGAAAGGAATCCAACCTTTCCTATCACAAACAAACTTTTCAATAATAGTATTAAACTTTTGTTGGGAACAGATTACCTTTGCCTGGATCACTCAATTAGAGAACCCATGAGATTTGCTTCATAATAAGTCCAAACACACCCATATGTACTTAGCTATTTCATACAAAATGTGATCAGGGATATTTTTCATACCCTCCTATATAATCATATATATATATATATATATACATATATATATATATATATATATATATATATATATAT
>JAJAGP010004224.1:28733-54086 GCA_025084515.1 Ancistrus triradiatus | reverse complement strand
CACACTAATTAAGAGACACCAATTAGCGTAACAAACATGTGATTGGACTGTGAGAGGAACCGGAGTCCCTGGAAAAAACCCACACGGGGAGGACATGACTCCACACGGAAAGGAACCAGGCCGCTCCACCTGGGATCGAACCCAGGACCTTCTCACTGTGAAGCAAGTGTGCTCATCACTGGAATGTAATGACACCACTATCAAGCTGTTTTTTCCAGTTTGCACTAAGTAGATGAAAAGTTTCCTAAGTGGGAAATAAGACAAAAGAGATAAGGCTGGCGTACCTTGGAATGAGCTGGTCCTTGCTCACTGAGTAGCTTGTACTCAGGTTGAATCTTATTGTAACGGGCTAACTCATTCACCAAACACATGGGGGTCTTCTCTTTAGGGTTTGCCATGTTAGGGGCTGTAACATAATAGTATTAGAATAATAATAATTATTATTAGCAATATGCACTTAATTAAAGCAATGGTTCCAACATCCCACCTGTAAGGTTACAGAACGGGGTGGCCGAAGCAGAGGGCAGGGCAGAGCTTCGAAGCGGGTGACTGGCACTCTCTGAAGGTAAAGAGCCAGTAGCAGAGGGAATGCTGAATCCAGGTTGGGGCTGTACAGGGGCTGAAGTGGGCACAGGGTTGCCAGGAGACTGGAACTGAAGTTGGGACATTCTGACTGATGGCTGATTAGGAAGATGCTTTGCAGTCTAGTAGAGGATTTTCACAGAATACAGTGATTGTGTTTGCAAAAGCAAGGGGAGAGCAGATGATTGAAGTGGAAGAAGACTGCAAAGCTCTGCCTGTGGAGAAAGAGAAAGGGGGTAGAAATGAAAAATGTTGTTTAATACAAAATTCAACAACAAGAATCATGGCTTTTATTCTATAGGTAAAGCATATGTGTATTGCAAAGCAAGTACATCTCATTAAAATCCAGACAGATCTCTTTACCCAAATGTACCACATTCAGGAAAATGGTTCAGACACCAAATAGTCAGAAAATGGGGCTGTATTTACTTTAATTCCTGAAGGAAAATCCCTACCTGCTTACTGTATATGAAGAACACACTTCCAATAATGCCATTTTAATACAGTGGTGACTTTAACTGATCCTCATGCCTCCAGGGCTTCACCTATCTTGGTCTTTTTCACCACGTGTACACACGAGCATGAGCTCTTTTAATTCTAAATGCTACTATATAAAATAAACAGCCATTACCTAATCAAATTATCCACTGAATAAAAAGTCATTCAGAACAACAACCATGGCCATTATTTTCCCAATTAATATTCATGTCCGAGACCACTAATAAATATATCATTTAGATGTGAAATCTGGCACCTGGTCTCATCTCTGAGCTTTCGTCATCGCGCTACACATCATGGTTGTAAATATGTGATCGTGTAACCACATACTTTTGTGCCTTTCTTTGGTTTCATATTGTACTCGCTGAAACACAGCCCTAATAGGCATTATAGTCTAATAAGTGCACTGATTATGCAGCTCACTGTGTTTCGGCTTCTTATGCTACAAGACAGGGTCGCACAGCACAGCACAGCGGACTTAATGCTTGTACCTTCTATGTGGCTTTTTCACTTTGTGCGTGCTGACACACAGCCCTAATAAGCCTTTTAATAAATGTACTGATCATGTGACACACTGATTTTTGGCTTCTCGTGCTGCATGTAAGCATCTTTACTGAGTCAGCTGACGCCGTTTTCCCTGCTGGAGCATGAAATATTACTGCTTTGTTTCTTGTCTAGTTAATCATTGTCTAGAAATGTTATGCTTTCATCAGCCTAAATCTCAAGTAAAAGTCAATTCAGCTCAGCTGCAGATCACAGTGAACCCTTTGCCGCTATGTTTGTATAATGAAACAGTCGCACAATCGACGTCATCGTCGATCGCACCCGGGTGCAATTCGCGATCACACTACATGCGTACCATGCGCGAGTCCAGCGAAACGCGCTTGGGCCCACCTCTTTCAAGTGTGTCCCAGCACGATTCAAAGCACTCACACTAGTCAAATGAAATACGCTTTGGGAGTCAAAAGCACCTGAGCACGGGTCACATTGCCTAGTGGTCAGTACCGACCTAGAAAAAAGGGGGCTTAACACCAGGGTAGCTCATCGGCCATTTTCCTGGAACAAGGGGTTGTAAGCAGTGCTGTCATGCGGTGATGTGGGGAAGAGGGTCAGATATGCGAGTTAGAGTTATCTAAAAGCAAACATTTTCACTTCCAACAGCAACCAAAGGGTCCATTTATATACATGTAAAGTGTGATATGCTGATACGAATATTCAATGCTGAACTACACTGAATGACATTTAAAGGCCTCATCAGAGAAAGGTTAAATAAATGTAGCAGCCAGATCAAATTCATTGGACAGTTTCAAGAAACTACGGAACACTGTCACCTAATGTATACTTTCAAACATTTGAATCATTCTCCCATCCATATTCATCGCAAACATTACAGTCACTGAAGTCATCTAATGAGCGTGCGATTCCGTTTTCTTTTGGTAGGCTACTGCCAAATCCGGGGCAACAAAACCAAAACAATACAGCTATAAATAGGTAAATTCAGGGTACGTCAGTGGTAGCTTGTTTCTGTCATAAACCAAATTTCCAGTTTTTTAAAAAACTGATCTCAAACACTGGAAATTTTAACCTGGAATGAACATCCAAGTACAGTTTTTAAATAAACCATGCACTGTCCACACATTTATGTAATTTTAACAACAGGTAGCATCCTATATTACAAATGGATGTAGGGGCAGCCTATAAAAAATAGGAATTACTGTCAGAGATGCCACAGCTTCAGATTGGGTTGATACTGCTCAGGATACTGAGCAGAATTCACAGAGGGGAGAAAAAAATACTTTCAATTTAGGTAGGTAGGGTTTTCACAACCCTTCAAGAATGAGGGCAAACGTTTAGAAAATGGGATTTTGATGCCAATTAGCGGTCCCACAACGCATTTACACTTTACAAAACAAGCCCTTGATTTAGTGACAAACTATGGCCGTGTGTCATGTGACCATTACGTCATCTCATGATTTTGTTTTGTTATGCTCTGCTACAAGCATTAGCAGAATGCTCAATGTTAGCTCCACTTTCAGAGTAGAGGCTTAATGCAATAAGTGTGAAAAGTTGATCTGTTTGTAACGACGTTTCACTTCTAAAATGGCAAACATCTGAAGGCAACCAGCATGAAATCAGCTTCAGCAGTGCAATGGCTTTGACCAACTGCAAAAGGAAAGTAATCATTTTTACATAAACTATTCTTCCCTTTAAAAACCTATTTTACTAACTTAACCATCTTCCTTTCCCCTGACCACACGTTTTTGTCAATTTTAGCAGTAGAGTTTATTTACAGTGGTGGCTTGAAAGTTATTGGTGAAACCTTTAGATTTTTTCTATATTTCTGCATAAATAGTACCTAAACAATCATCAATTCCACACAAGTCCTAAAGTAGTAAAAAGAACCCAGTTAAACAAATGAACAAAAAATATTATACTTGGTCATTTATTTTATTGAGGGAAAATGAGGGCCAATTAGTAAATATTATTATGAGTGGCAAATGGAATTGAATCTCTGCTTCAGTAATCCGGTGTGACCTCCCCGTGAGTCAATAAATGCGGGTAACAATTGTCTTGAATTTCCTCAATTTGTACACAATCTGTCTGACTGTGGATTGGTGGAGTCCAAACTCTTTAGAGATGGTACTGTAACCTTGTCCAGCCTGATGAGCATCAACAACTCTCTTTCTGATGTCCTCAGAAATCTTCTTTGTTCGTGTCATGATACACTTCCACAAACGTATTGTGAAGAGCAGACTTTGATAGATCCCTGTTTTTTAAATAACACAGGGTGCCCACTCACACCTGATTGTCATCCCATTGATTGAAAACACCTGATTCTAATTTCACCTTCAAATTAACTGATAATCCTAGAAGTTCACATACCTTTGCCACTCACTAAGATGTAATATTGGATCATTCTCCTCAATAAATAAATGACCAAGTATAATATTTCTGTCTCATTTGTTTACCTGGGTTCTCTTTATCTACTTTTAAGGACTTGTGGAAATCTGATGATGTTTTAGGTCATATTTAATGCGAAATAATAGAAAATTCGAAAGGGTTCATAACTTCAAGCACCACTGTAAAACCAGACTAAATGAGAGATGTTTGGGTGTTCCTAGGTCACTGCCTTTAGTACACCGAGCCACGTTGTTTGTTTTTGTACTATAACAGGTTTCAATGGAAGGAAAAAAAAGCTTATATATCAATGAAGCTGAAATATAAAAAAGTATATGTAATCTTTATACATAAATAACTGGCACATTTTTTCAACATTTTGGAATTGAAATTTGAAATCAAACTGAATATCAATATCAAGAATCGAAATCAGACTCGGAATTGATAAAATGCAAACAATACCCAACCTTATGTAAATGTGCCATGTTTCATGTGATAACACTAGTAGCCAATAGGGAATGCAAAGTTGACATCATGTGAGTCGGGACAAGATGCCATCTTCCAAGGATCACCGGTTTGTTTACCATCTCAAAGCCTTTACTGATTTTTTTATCAACAATGATTGTTCATTGCTACTGCATTAAGTACTGCTACTGCAGATCACACAAGCATTCAGGGAAGAAACTGACTATGATTTCTTACTATTCCTAATTGAAAGAGCTTCGAAAGAAAACATAATAGAAACCAGTAAGCAACAGTCCTGCTGGGCATTGGCAGTGTGACTAAAAAACTATTAGACAATTTCCTGCTTTAATGAAAGTGTGTTCTCTCCATTTTCATTTCAGTGAGTGTGCATGACTCCCCCACCCCCAATTTTATAGAAAAACTAGTTTGCTTACACCAACTGTCGGAGATGAGTAGATGAGATAATGATGATTTTGCATTGTTAATTGTATTTTGCAAGTGTAATGGTATCTTTTTAATTACTTTAAATAATTAATAATTATTAAATAACTCCTCCATCCCCCAAAGACAGTACAGTGGAAAAATCTGTTCAACAATCCTTTAAAATAAACAATATTTAAAAACAAGGAATATCTTCTAGAGCAGCAAGAACAAAAATATTTACTGACAATAAATCTGAGATGGTCTCGAGAGCATCTGAAGAACTTGGGCCTCTGATTCCATTTAATTATCCTTTGCCAGCGTCTCATATTCTAACGCAAGTTTTTTTGTTGGTTTTTAGAAATTACTCAACTGTCTCCAACTCCAGGCCAGGTGCCCCACCATTTTTTGGAAGGTTACCTTCCTTCCAGAATGAAAGTTCCATGATAAGTTCAGCCTGTTATAAGCAAGACTTAAACCAATTTACCTAATTAATAAGTTTATAGTAATGACGTAAACAAACAGGATAAATATAAAAATGAAGGAGAAGAAATTTCAATGATAGCGTGAACTTTTGTGCTGCGTTTTTTTTCGACTTATGAATTGAATGCTAAATTTACATTTGTAGGAGACTTAAAAAAAACTTAGCCAAACAAAATATCATAATACACATTGTATTCAAGTCTTCAAGTACAGTCGCAATTCAGCAGTGAAACTCTACTCGAGAGCGAACGTTAGTAAATGAAGCTGCTAACCAGCTACTTGTATTACCCTTTGATGAGAACACTCATTTATATTAAAAAGGTAACCAGTATTATAAAACAGCGATCTAACTACAATACTAACAACACTGGGCAAAGTAAATGCTCTGCAACAAAAGCGTAGATGAGTCTGAGTTAGCTGTAAGCTAATGCAGGCCATCGTTAGCCATTGTTACACCTAGAGAGATTTGGCAATCTTTCCAAACAAAGGGCAAGGATCGTGTAAGGATGTACAACGCCGTAACACAAGCAGCACGTGCCACAGCACGCGTGATTTGAGCATACAGTCTGTGTGAATAAAACAGGATCCGACGATTAAACTCAGTAACATCTAGCTGTTAGCTTCAGCTCTGTAAAAACAGAGCAAAACCTGACACACAGCACAGCTCACCTGATTTTAGTTAGATCCGAGTGCAAATTACTCCATCAGTCACGATGTTTCAGATTAGAGTCCAGTTTTAGGGGTGTAATTATGATGGGATTTTGAATTAAATCTAGGTGAGGTAGAGCAGAGACAGCACACAGGGCAAACACTAAAGAGAATCACCTAATGTCCCGCCCACTTCCAGGAAATGACATCACAACGCCAGGGTCTCAGATCTGGACGTGTTCTTCTCAGTTGCTAGCTTACCACTTTGGCTTCTTCCTGGTCTTTATGGCAATTTATTCTCTGTACCTGCCATAGAGTTGTACTTTTAGGTACACAGTCACTCACACATGCCAGCGCCTCACCTCTGCAGGACTGGCACTAAAAAAGTGGTGGGTCATTCTCAAGCCAGCACTGGCCATTTAGCAGATGTTTTGTGGGTAAAGCATCTTGCTCAAGGATCCAACAGTGGCAGCTTGGCAGAGGTGTGATTTGAATTCTGGACGTCCAGGTCCATCGCCTTACCCGCTAAGCCACCACAGTTTCAGAACCAGATGGGATTTCTAAGCCATTTCGACCCTTTTTTGTGAGCATACAGTGGTACCTTGGTGCCCATTGTTAATTCCAGAAGGCATGTTGAGTGCCTAAAACATTTTTTTTTCCCCCCATAAGCAATAATGTAAATTGAATGAATCCGTTCCAGACCCCCATAAAATCCACACTGTATAAGGCATTATGTGCATTAATGGAGTTCTGCTGTTTACTTAAACACCAAAAAATAGATGAAATACAAGCTCTGTCATCATCATGCTGGCACTTGTCCCACTGGTGCAGGGTCTCCCCACTGCCATTTGATGCCACCAAGAATACTCCAGTCGACATGTCGCTTCATCTGTCACCAGAGACCACAATCAAACCATGCCAATTTAGCATAATCAATTAACCTAACATACATGTCTTTGGACTGTGGGAGGAAACCGTAGTTCCAGGTGGGCATGCAGACTCCACACAGAGAGGACCCAGACCATCCGACCCTGGGATTGCAGCCAGGACCTTCTTGTTGTGAGGTGGTGGTGCTACCCACCGAGCCACCATGCCACCCAAAATACAACCTCTGTTGTTTATTATAAATACATTAAAGCACTATCATGGTTCTCACTGTTTTCATTTTTGATTGTCTGTTATCACTAACCTTCTTAGGACCCATGGAGACATATTTGCCTTAAGAATATACACTGCTTGGCCAAATAAAACTTGGATTTAACTAAGCAAACAGGTAAGAGCCTCTCATTGGATAATTACTGCACTGGTGATTATGTTTCAGCTGATAAGTTATTTAACTCTAACCGATGCAGTGAGTAGCTTCTCATTTGTTAAACAACCATGTCGAAAGACATCCTGTGGTCGTGGAAAAGATGCTAATCTGTTTCAGAAAGGTCAAATTAATTGCATGCATCAAGCAGAGAAAACATCTAAGGACATTGCTGAAACTACTAACATTGGGTTAAAAACTGTCCAACATATTATTAAAAAGTGGAAGGACAGTGGGAAACCATCTTTCGAAGGAATGTGTTCGGAAAAAATATTTTGAATGATCGTGATTGGCGATCACTTAAACCTTTGGAGAAATAAAATGACAGAAAAACAACAGAAGAACTCGGGGATATGTTTAATAGTGAAAGTAAGAGAATTTCCACATGCATAATGTGAAGGGAACTGAAGGGATTGGGACTTAACAGCTGTGTAGCCTTAAGAAAAGCACTTATCAGTGAGGCTAACCAGCAAAAAGGCTTCAATTTGCTAGGGAGAATAAAGATTGGACTCTGGGGCAATGGAAGAAGGTCATGTGGTCTGATGAGTCTGATTCACCCTGTTCCAGAGTGATGGGCGCATCAGGGTAAGAAGGGAGGCGGCTGAAGTGATGCAGCCATGCCTAGTTCCCACCATACAAGCCTGTGGGGGCAGTGCTGTGATCTGGTGTTCCTGCAGTCAGTCAGGTCTAGGTTCAGCAATGTTATGCTTTAACATTAATGGATTTTTTCTTCCCTGATGGCAAGGACATATTCCAAGATGACAATGCCAGAATTCTTCAGGCTCAAATTGTGTAAGCGTGGTTCAGGAAGCATGAGACATCATTTTCCCACATGAATTGGCTACCACAGAATCCAGACCAGAACCCCATTGAAAATCTATGGGACGTGCTGGAGAAGGCTTTGTGCAGTGGTCCAAATCTCCCATCATCAATACAAGATCGTGGAGAAATTAATGCAACTCTGGACAGAAATATATGTGACATTGCAGAAGCTTGTGGAAACAATGCCACAGCGAATACATGCTGTAATCAAAGCTAAAGGTGGTCCTATGAAATGTGAGAGTGTGTGACTTTTATTTTGGCCAGACAGTGTATGTAAAGATAAAATAAGATTCAAATTTCAGCGACAAACTGGACTGAGCGAGAGCCATTATGAAATTGACATGTGCTCCTATATTTCGGCTAGAAAGGGCATACGAGTTGTACAAGTTCTCTCAAGTACACCGAGTGCTGAACAAACGACAAGTGCAGAGAATGTTTTTTTCCCTCACCAAAATGCATCGAGAACCGAATTCAACGAGGAGAAAATTGGTCGAGTGCCAAGGTTTGTAGATTTATAAAAAGTTACTGCTGAGAAACTGTCATTAAAAAGCCTTCACTGTTCTGAGAAGGCTGTCCAATAAATTCTAGAACAAGATGCTGAGGACAGGGGCTGATTTTGGACAATAATCCCTGGCTCAGAGCTGGCATTCTGATTCATTTAAAATCTGCATGATGCACTAAAGGTCAAGGCGCTGTGCAAGCCTGGCTTCAAAGTTTCAAGTTCTGGCTGTTTGTTTCTTTATGGACTGTTTTAGGAGGGCACAAAGTTAATAAACTAACTTGAAGACCAGAGAAAATCAAGGAGTGCTGACTGTCATTTACTTTCCTCCAGTCACCTGATCTAAACCCCATCAAAGACTTGTGGGGCTATTTGAAGACAGAACAAAGCATTCAGTAAAACACAAAGTACTATTTGAATAGTGTGAATTTATGATAATAATAACAACATGGACCACCAGGTTTTGCACAAATCTGTGGGATCCATGCCAGCTTGAATTCATGCAGTCATTGCAGCACATTAATAAATTCAATAAAAAAATTATAAAATAAAATATTTAAGATTCAACTTTTCACTCAAATTCTTATGCTGATTTATACAATTTGTAATGAAAAACATTCCTATTAAATACAACAAAATGCAAATTAGAAGAAAAGCATTTTCACTAGTGGTCCCTGACATTTGGTCCCCATTGTTCGTGTAATTAAATGTTCATCGAGTGTACACATTTCATTGAACCGTAACAGTTTATAGAGCTTGGAGACTCTGGGTTTCTTGAGGCCAGAAACAGATCACTGATGAACTACACTACTCAGTAATACAACAATAACTAAATGGCGAGTAAGCCATCATTGCTGTAATCTCCCAAAACACTCTAATAAAATTATACCAACACAACACATACTATGATACAGTCACCTTCAGTAAACTCTGGTCAGTGTGACTGTGGCAGTTGGTCTACAAAAACTGGATGCAAGACGGGAATACATGCTGGAAGGAACGCCAGTCCATCACACACACCCATCCACACTCACTAGGGGCAACTTAGATTTGACCTAAGCCACTTAATAGTGGTAAGAGTACTTAATGTTAAAACTAACATTTTCAGGTCTAATATAGATCTTTTACTTTAAAACATACCCACTCAAGTTCATTTGTTTGTTAGTTTTGTTTGTTTATTTATCATCAAATGGAGATTCAACGACAGGCACAAGGTTACATCAACACTCAAGGTTATATCAAAGATAATCATATATACTCATTGACAAAAAAACAAACAAACAAAAAAAACGCTAGTAAAAGGCACCATTGCCTTCGTTTGCACTGGCGTTGTGAATGAGAAACCTGGACTGCTATGGACTGGAACCGTATCGTCTTTAGCTACGAATCCAGGTTCTGTTTGGCATCGTCCCTTTGCTGTGGAGCAACACACTGCCCCAAGTGCTGGCGCGATGATCTGACAACTAAAAGTGATACGACGGAAACTAACAACTCAGCAATATGTGCAGGACTAAACGTTGCCTCTCATGGCAGGGCTTCTAACTGGCATTTTTCAGCAGGGTATTGCTTGCCCAAGCATAGCAATGGGTCTGCCAGATTGCAACATTTCCTTGGCCTGCCCGGTTGCCAGATGTAACACTAATCAAGCATTTATGGGACTAGCTGGGACACCAGCTTCAGCAAACTAGGAGTGTGCAGGATCTACATGCCCAGCTGCAACATCTGTGGGCAAATGTGCTGCAGGAGATCATATGAAACTTGTCTGTCTCTATACCCAACCAGATCTCATCATGTATCCAGACTAGGAGGCGGCCCAACAGGGTACTACAGCCTCCTTCCCAAGAAACGTATCATTTCGCTCTAATAGTAAAGTTACATACATGTTTCATCATTACATTCACAAGAAGTTTCATTCGATTCTAACAACTTCCCCCTGGTGTGTGTTTTTTTTTTTTGTCAATGAGTGTATATACTCAGATCAGGGCCAATTTATCATAATCAATTAACCTAATGCATGCCTTTGGACTGTGGGGGAAAACCGGAGCACCCACAGTAAACCTGCGAGGACACAAGGAAGACATGCAGACTCCACACAGAATGGACCCAGACCGCTCCACCTTGGGTTGAACCTTCTCAAAGGCGACAGTGCTACCCAACGTGCTGCCCAGCAGCTCAAATAAAACTTACTTTCGTTATTATTAAGTACAGTAACCCAACAGCAAAACGTAAGGAACTGCTATTCTCAGCTGATGAAACTTAAAATGGCAAAGTTAAAACAGTCACAAATTATTTTCTTAATATCAAACTTTATCGGATAATATTCAGGGAATGAAACGAGTACAAATTACACTTCATGTTTTTTAACCAAACAACTTGCAAAAATAGCACATTATCAATAAAATAATGCTAAGTCAAGTATATTCTGGCACTTTATAAAAATACTTACTACTGATGGGTTGTCACACCATAAATAAGACGTTTAAGTGGTTAAAGAAATTGTTTCAATAGATCAGTGTCTGAGGTGATCGAAGGTCCTCTAAACATTTATTCAGCTGTAAAATGTGTAACAGATAAAATGCACATTTGGTTGGTTAAAGCTCTTGCAAATAACCAATGTCGATTTAAACACTTTTAAAACTGTCATCAGAAACATGATAGTCCATCATATCAGTAGTTATAAATTAGCTAATGCATTTGTGACTATTCCAGTGCATCATGTACCCACATGCATGTCTAAAACCTTTCTGAAATAAACAAGCTGACATTGTTATTGCTATGGCGCATAAAACTTCAGCTCCTTCACCCTAGATATTACATTTGGTAGAAGTACAGGCTTGCATAAATAAGGGTCCTGAGTGACAGGGATTAAAGTGTAAGGATTAAAGGTTGTAAGCTTGGCGGATGTTGAGTGTGTCTCTCATCATTAAATCTCTCAGTCTCCACAAAGCATCAGCCATTGTGGTGTGAGCACCTTTGCTCTTTAGCCAATGAGATGGAAGACGGCTTTCTTGCTCTCTGGTGAGGCGGGAGTCTTTCCTTTGAGCTAAGAAATATAAAGTGAAAGTGTGTCAGGAAAAAAACGAAAGAAAAATACTTCCTTATTCTGGAGAGACTTTTTTTCTTTCTTTTTCATCCTACGTACCTTTAAGGCTCTGGTCCCATTTGCTGATTGTGGGGGAATCTGCACTGAGCCCCTCAATGTATTTCAGATAAGCTTCTGAATGAAAGTCGCTGAGGCCTGGGAGGCGGAGCTAGAAACATTGGCGGAGCAGGTGGCTGGTGGCCGGGCTGACCTTGGCCTGGATATGGGGGTGGAGCCTGCCCTGGGCCATAACCACCCATCTAAAGAGGAAGCAGCATAAGCATCAGTTTACATTTAGAATTAGAGGGCTGGATTCTTAGTTTCATCAAGGTAAGAGTGCTTTGATAATCCAGGGTGTAAGATCTAAGTGCTATTTTCACCTGAAGCCCATAAGGGTTTCCTGGACCAGGACTTCCTGCCATGCCATTCATTCCAGGGCCAATTACACCTGCAGAGAGATGAGAACCCGCTAGTAAAAGGAGTCCATTACTTGTTACAAAACATTGCACTAAATTGTAAATAAAAGGGCTGAATAAAGAAAAGCATTCATTTGAGTTTGTTAGATGACAACCATAGCATTCATTATTTCTCAGGTTTCTACCTGTACAGAATTAAATGTGCGATTGTGAGGAGCCTGAAGAGTTTGCAATCTATAGTACTTTAAGGGACCGTGGTGTCTAAGACAAACCTAAATCGTAATCAAATTATGTAATAATTAAGCAGCTAACCATAAAACAAACGCAAGTGATACAAACAAGAGCAAAAATGTTTAGCGATAACCAAATATGCTCAACGAATGTCAATTATGTTTCAAGTTTCTAAAGGTCAGCAAATCTTTGCCATGTGAGGTATTTAGCCTATTTTAAAAACAAGCCCCTACGGGTGAAAGCAGTCTGTGGTAACATTAAAAGAACACTAATTAAGAATTACGCCATGTCCTATGCAATTACTTTTGTACAGGTATGCACAGTTTAACAACCGCATTATGTTTGGTGAAAGGCCGCTGAGCTAAATGGCCTCTGAACGGGCATTACCAAAGTCACCATTTATACAACATACCAAACCAAACTGTTATACCGTTATTCTACAATTGGAACAGCAGCGTACTTGGCTATGGAGACAACATGGTTTACTTTTCACACCTAGATAAAAACCTAAAACATCTTGTATTAAGCCTGTCAGTGGTGGAAGAAGTGCTCAGATATTTTACTTTCCATAGAATAGTTTAATCTACGTGTATCAACGGACCAATTTAATTTAAGCATAAATAAAACCCTTCCCAAACATAAGTGAGCACCAAACAAATCTGAATTTAATTCTGAACTTCAATTTATCTCAAACAATTCATATTTACAATACAGGCTGAACAAATAATACATATAATGCATAATAAATACGTTAATAACTTTATGTCACATCTCCAAAATCGTCTGAGCATTTTTTTTATGTAAGCTCCATCTTGATAAACTGACCGTATAGTTGAATTTTAAACATGTACATTCTCGCCTAAAAAACTCTTATAACTTCATTCCGTGACATAACAGTATTACTTTAGGAATTATACATCCAGTTAGGAGTCCTCTCATCCGCCATTACCGAGCTAACAATGGGATATTTCGCTGTTCAAGTCCGCACAAGTCTGCTCCGATGCATCCTCGATAATATGGGCGGAGCAAGAACACATCCGGGGATTTGAAGGGCACTTGGTTAGATATGAACTTAGAAATGGAGACAGTGCTTGGGCTGCGACTGATGACGTTTCACAAGAACACAAGCACAGAAAAGTACGCATATTGAGAAACAGCCACTAATTTCCAGAACAGGCAATGTAATGTCACCTTTTAGACACTTTAAACCTTTAAGAAGGTAAATCCAGCACACCGCTACTAGTACAATGTCCCAGCGGCAAAATTACCCAGGCTTTGAATTTCTGGGTATATTTAGATCAAGTTGACACAATGTTTGTAGTGTTAAGCAGAGTACAAAGTTGCCCATTTCACATAAATGCCCGTCAGAGAAAACTCTGCCAACTTAAGTGTGCATGTGCAACACGGATAGTAACGTAGCTCCTACTTATGTACGTTTTTTATATATAAAAAAACAAAATTATATATATATATATATATATATATATATATATATATATATATATATATATATATATATATATATGACATTAATATTTACCGAAGTAGAAATACACATGCTATATTTAATGTATACTTAAATTTTTCATTTGAAAAGCTGTTTACGTCCCAACATGGAGTTAAAAGACTAAGATTAAGATGTTAAAAGATTTTTATTTCCTATTATATTTTGTTGAGATCTCAGACGTTAAATGGCGCTTACCTGTATGTCACTATAAATAATATTCCTAAAATGTTGGGTGAAGCAAGTCCCCTGTACTGTGCACTGCTGGAGACTTTCCTCTATAAGCTCTACCGCTGTCCTTTCTGTCTTACAATTCTTATTTTTTCTCTCTCTCTTCTAAAGTTGAAACTGCTGTACAGTAACCTTGAGATGATATATTGTACATAAATAAAATGTATAATTTTGATTTTTCGAAAATGACAGATTTTCTAAATTACAAACACTTATTTGGAGCATCACCCAACCTTAAACAGCATGAAATTCTAACAAAGTGTTTGTGATGAAGTGAAAACGTCTTATCGTTTAACACTGGGCTTTGATTGGCTAGTGAGGTTGCTTGCTTGTGGTAATGCTGCTTACCAGGTGGGGGCATACCAGGGTAACCAGCTAAACCCGATGGAAAGTAGTGTTGGGGAGGCAGCGGGGGCACCCCCATATGGTGAGGTGGTGTGCCGCCCATACCCATCATGCCATCAGGAGGACCCTGCATAGGCATGAAGGGTGGGCCATAATTTCCCATCATGCCTTGGGTGAGAAGGGAGAGACAACACAAAAGAAACCATGCATCCATAACATGCAAACATGTCTGAAGTCATGCACTACAAAAAAAAAAGACGTGTACACGAGTTGGGCAGCACAACATACAGAAGGGTCAATGTGAGATGATAGAAGTACTTCACAGAGTGAGGTTAATAAATGGAGCAATCATGCAAACAAAACAAGCACTATTCAGTGAATATACACATACATCGTACGAAATTAGTAACAGTACTATAATTGATGACACTAGGGTATGAATAATGTACGGATCATGGCAGGAGGTGACTGATATGGATGGTGCCCGGATGCTGAATCCTGATTACCTTGGGGAGGTGGGCTAAAGGGGATTTTATGTTACCTGACATAGGAGATATGGCTTGCTTTAGCATCCCCAAAGTGCTTGGTGGAGGCACCACCCCTATCAGAGACCCAGCTGGGGTACCTGCTCTTGGGGAAGCCTGCTGTTGCTGCTGCTGCTGCTGTTGCTGTTGTTGTTGCTGCTGCTGCTGGAGGACCCTCTCTCGCTCCTGCTGTTCTACCAGTTTAGCTGCTCGCTCTAAACAAAAACACCACACAATATTTCACACTCGACATTCCCAAATGTTACATGCACTTAATAATCCGATAACCTCCAGGTTTACACGACCCAGGCAATAATCAGATTTCTACTTTGCAACCAGCCAATGATCTCACAAAACTTAAATTTTTAATATTAAATAATCAAATTCTTCATTTTCTTGAGTATATATTACAGTTTCCACAAAGTGTTCGATATCCATTTAGCAGGTGCTGCGTTTAACTCCAGGGCTGCCAGATCCCACGAGAGAATCCCTCACCTGGTCTATGTAAATAAGCCCAAATGAAGTGAAATCAAAACAAGTGAAGAAGTGAATAAGCCAACCTGGCAACCATGTTCTTTCCCACTAGCCGCTCTGAAATCGAAAAACTGGTATACATGCTATGAGAAATCAGATTACTGAAATAAAATCCAGCTCTATTGGATTACTTAATCTAATTTCTAAATTGGAGTATGCTGTATAATCAGACCACTTGAATAATCAGATAATATCAGAAATCCGACTATGGGTGCGTTTACGTGCACTTAATAATCAGATCAAAGGCAAAATCTGGTCAGGGAGCTGACATCTAGAGAAACAAGTGATCGTGCTGTTTGTAACGATGAATATAACAAACACTGCAATTCAATGCTATACAGAATAGTAGAGGCAAAACGGACCAGACTAACATGCTTACCCTCATACTCCGACTTCTTAGTAGATTCCAGGTTCCTCCACTCAGTTCCTACAAGACGACTAAGTTCCCCGAAGGAGTAATCTGGGTGCCGAGCCTTGATAACCGCACGCATCTCACTGCTAAACAGGATGTAGCCGCTCATGTTGATCTTGCGCTTGGCTCCTTCTTTCTTGGACAGACCTTTTATTTTTGGTGTAGACTGTGCAAAATAAAAAGAGGCCATTAAAGGAGTTGTCAGCCTCGGTCAGTGTTCAGGTCAAGTGCAGGCATTGATCTTGTTCAAACATGGTAATAAAATGTACCTGCACTGATTAATTGACACATGCCCACAAAGACCATTACAAGTAGAATCAAAGTTAATGCCTCAACATACAGGTATGCTCTCATTAATAACAATACTATGTTCTGTGAAACAGGGTGTTGACCAGACATTTCCAAAGTTCAATAGTCTTTTTAATGGTATGTAAAGGGATACTTGTGAAAACACAAGTGATAAGTGATTGAAACAACAGATATTTTTATTTGACAGAAGATCAGCCAGATGAACAGAAACTCAGTGAGTGAACATGAACCAGTGTTAGAGGCAACAGAGAACAGGTAGAGGGGTTTAAATTACACTTAGGAGCAGGCACATTTACAGCTTGGGGCACACCAGATACTGAAAGCAGAGGTTGATATACTTTTGCCACTCACTAATATGCCATACTGGATCATTTTCCTCAATAAATAAATGACCAAGTATAATATTTTTGTCTCATTTGTTTACCTGTTTTCTCTTTATCTACTTTTAGGACTTGTGTGAAAATCTGATGATGTTTTAGGTCATATTTATGCAGAAATACAGAAAATTCTAGGGTTCACAAACTTCGAAGCACCACTGTAGTTGTGTGCAAGAGTATGTTACCTGAGGTGGTGTATAAGGCAGGTCCATGTCATTGGTCAAAGAAGACTGACTCAGAGGCATAGAGGGTGTCGCTGGTGCTTCATCCTCATCATCCTCCAGATCATCTAGATCCTCATCCAGGTCCTCAATGTCTGCAAATTTGGCCTCCAGCTCTTCAATCTTTTTGTCCAGCAGTGGAGACGGCATCTTCAAGGGCACAACTGGCTTTCTACAAAAATTAAGGAGCATCATTCAGCAATTAATTATAGCTTAATACAGGAAAGACACAGAGAAGAGAAGGTTTGCTTTATATAGAGTGCAAATGCACAACACAGTCTTTATTTGTAAGTATAAATTATAATACCAATGTACCTGAAGTAGTAGATCTCATCATCAACTACTTTAGCTGAGAGAGAAAATCGCTTGAGACCTTTAAACTTTTTCATCTGCTTCTCAACCTCTATGTAGCGGCTCTCACACAGATGTATATCTTGCTCTGTAAACTCAGTAGGTCTACAGGAAATGAAGTCTTTCAAGGGGGACACCACACACTTTCCTAATGACAGCAGAGAAAGGATTAGGGAAAGACGAAAGGATACAAATAAGAATAAACATCAAGTCGTGATATAGAAGAAGGCTTAACTTCCAAATTACTCAAAGATTTTCAGCGATCAGAACAAAAACGAAGAATTTCTAAAACATTCATTCACTTCAGCAGCTTTATTCACTTCTAGCCTAGATAAAACAAGGAACTCTTTTTCCACACTATGGACATTTCAAAGCAGAAGTGAGGGACTGTACCTAAGATGCATGTCATGGGACAGGGCTCCTCCAGGCTGCTCAGGAACACTTCACGCTGGTAGAACATCTTTGTCGGCTCATGTTCAGTCTCTTCAGGGTGGATAAATATGGGCCCAAAGAAAAAGGCAGCTCCATCCCGCATCCACATCTTCTCAATCCTGAACAAACCAACCCAAACGTCAAGGAGAATCAGCTACGCTGCTGCAAGCTTACATTCAAAAACAAAGGTAAGGTAACACATACGGCAAACATTATGGAATCACCGCACTTGCAGGATGTTCGTCCAGCTTTGGTACTTCGTAGCAAATAGAAAATCATAAATATGACACCAAACAATTTTTGTTTAAAAGCTTAGCATACTGGCTTCATGAAACATATCTGCAATAAATAAATCTGTTCAAGTCCCAGCATATGTTCTTCCCAGAGTAAAAAATGGTGGAATCATCAACCAAATTAAATACATTATATCACAATTAGAACCTTGTTGCTCCTCCTTTCTTTTATGATGACCTGAATTCTGAAGCACTGACTCCACTAACAAAAAAAATAATAATTTTACAAGCTCGTTCCAACTTTCTCAAATAGCAACCGACAGACCAGTTTTACAGGATGGGGTTTTGTCATGGACCTTTTTTTGGACAATAAATATTCAAATGAGACTGAGATCGGGGCTTTGAGTATATATGCATTTCCTGAAGAAAAGCTTTCACACTCTTTGCTCTGTGGCAAAATGCACTGCCATCCTGAAAAATGATTTCTTCACCACCAAACTCATTTTCCATCGATGGAATGAGGAAAAACGTCCAAAACTTCAAATGTATATTTGTGCATTTACTGTTGAGGTAATTATTGTCATCTGCCCTAGTCCTTTAAATGACATGCAGCACCATGTTAATGAGTGGGGGAATGTGATGTTCTTCAGGCAGTCATCTTTATACATTTAGGTAAATCTGCATCTGACAAACGTTCCGGCATCATCATCATCATCTCCAGTATAGATTCATGCTACATCAGTGAACATCACTTTCAACAAGTATCCACTCTTTGTTGCAAAATATATCCTCATTTTCTTCTGTTTAACTGTAGCATGCAGTTTGTTTGGCTTTTATACATTTCATTCAGCCAATTTCTTAATGTTCTTTCACAAACATTGGCATTAATACACGTCATACTTTGAATTAGTTCGAGTTATGATTCCCAAAGCCAGAATGTTCAATTAATAAACAAACAGATGGACATATTTATCTGCAAACTCAGTAGGTCTCCAGTAAATGGAGACCTTTCTAAGAAGAGCAGAGAAAGGATTACAGAAAGATGAAAGGACACAAATTGTCTGCTGTCATATCTGCGATTTGTTTATTTGCTGTGAAGTAAAACAGCTGGGTGAACATGCTGTAAGTGTGGTGATTCCATAACCATTGCCAGCAGTAGTACTGAAGAAGCTAGGGAAGATCTGATTTGCCTACCTGCCAATTCGTGGCCTTGTCAGCCCATGTGACTGTATATAGACACTATCACCCAACTTCAGCCAGATGTTATTGTAGCACAGCTGTTCATAATACTGACACCCTGGCTCACCATTGGTCACCTCTACTGGAACACACTCTCTCTCCTATGTACAGGAAATGTGAAAGTCATACATGACATACCCAAAAACGTGTACTCCTAGCTTATATGGAGTAATTAAAATGGTACATACTTTCTCAAAGGTAGAGTTATCACCATCAGCAAGGTCCAGCTGGTCTCGATGTACAGCACTGGCGAACATGGATACAACTCTGACTACAGGTAATGGTACATCACGAGGGACTATTTTCACAGAGCTAGGTGGCATGGCCCATATTTTGATCTTCTTGAAAGCTTTGGACCGTTGGTGGTAACGAGATTCACAAACAAAGACATCCTCCAGATTGAAGTTCTCAGGCTGAAATTTAAAATAGTCCTAAAAGGCAATGAACAGATAAGTCACAAAACAACTACAGCAATAATATTAAATGATTGACTTTTATGGAAAAAAAAAAAAAAGTGCTGGAACTTTTAGCTCGTGCCTTTGACAGGGCACTTACCTTCACAAACATGACCGCGCACTTCCCAAGAATTTTACTGACTGGAACTTTGTTGTAGCAGTCACTCTTGAATACCTCCTTTTCAAGGAGCTTGCGCGTAGCCACGTGGAAGGTTTCACCTGGTCGGTAAAACCAGCAGCCATACAGCCATTGTTCACCTGCAGATAGTGGCAAACGCAGTTATTTGTATACATAGAGTAGGCTTAACACCCAACAACAAAAATGTTGGGCTGCTGCTCCTGAAAAAATGGCATTTTCTAGATACAGTATAAACTATGTTTTTAATTTCCCATCATATCTTAGGTCACTAGCTCATTTCCCATTAAGTAAGCTGTTTTGGTGATTTCAAGCATGCTTGGGTATGCACTATTCAAAGATTGTCTTTGCCTGGGTGTGCTTAATCAGGTTAATCCCATGGTGACATGTCAACTAATGGCACAGAGAGTATAGCTTAAAAGGATTTACCATCTTTTAAGTAAACTTGTCGACCCAACAAAGACATTTCTGCTCCTCTTAATCTCAGTCTGATGAAAAAATTTGTAAAAGCAAGAAACAAAGGCGCCGATGGCTTTCACCATTTAAAACAGATGTTTACAACTAATGCAAAGATTAAGGAAAGTATTTTTGTTGGTCCACAAATCAGACAGGGAGTTTGAATATCTGGTAGTGGAGTCAGATAATATGGTATGGAAGGCATTTAAGGATATTGTTGAGATTTTTCTTCTCTTATAGCACACAAAACCATGATGTGCAAGATGTCCTTAAATTCATTTTCTGCACTCACTGCATTTGGACACCATCTCTGCTGATATTGGTGCAATCACTGGCAAACATGGTGAAAGATTTCAAAAGGACACAGCAAACCTTGGAAAAGCAGTATCAGGGAAATTGGAATTCATCATTGTTACCAAACTACTGTTGGACACTGACCCGAGAGGCTCCAGAAGCAACGGACAAACGAAAACCGGCTGCAAAACATTTTTAAGCTCAGTTGAACTTACGAAATGGGTCTGCATCATTATGTGATTAAACATACCATGAATAAATTCAAATTTTTTTTTTTATGTTTCTCTAAATTCCAATGTGACGCAGCATATCTGGAATTATTTGTGTGTTCATCTTTACACGTTTATCATAATCTCACTTCTTTTTTCAGGAAGCAACCTTCTGAAAAAAATCTTGGTGTTCAATATTATCAAATATTGTGATAATCGAGCTAAGAATCAATATTATTAAAATTCTTTTAATTTTCTTTTCTATTAATTTTGTCTTTAATCGTTGCTTTTCGGTAATTAGGCTATATGGCATATGTAACGGTTCATCCTAGAATTCTCCCTAGAATTTGTATCACAATATTATCTTGTATTAATTCTTCATACAATAATTATTTGTCTAAACTTCATGATCAGCCCAAGCCTAATGTAAAGATAATGTATGAAACACACATAGCTTCCTTATCACTACTGTTTCTCACCAGCTGCATCTTTCCACAGTTTTTCGATGCAGACGATGTGAGGCTGCAGTTTAGCTTCATTCGGCTGCACATACACACAGTCTCCTACACTGTAAGTATGGTTCTCAAAGCTGCAGTCCTGACTGTAAGTGGTTTCAGGGTCAGATGGCCACTGGCTCCCAGTACCCTCACCATTCTCCTCGCCTGAAATAAGAAAAAATCATTAATACACGAACAGGACTTGACTAAATCATGGATTTCAAATAAACACGTGAGCCTAACAACACCATCAACACATTTTTGAGCTTATAAATGGGAAATCTGTTTCACTGTACAGGTAAGTGCCGTTTCATGCCAATCCGATCAACGTCTGTTACGCACAAACACTTGGGGGTTGCCAAGCAGACGTGTTAAATGGAATAGTTTGTACTCTGCTCAGAGGTTGACAGTGTTTACAAGGAGATACTGCATTGCTGGTTCTGGAAACAAGTGTTTCTTCAAGTGGACCCGTACCTCGCTGGCTGCAAACAACCAAGAGGGAATGTTCTTTTATGCTTATATTCCATTGTGCGTATTTATATTTTGATTCTACAATGTGTGAGCATGGGTGTGTGCTCGTTTTGTACTTTGAAATTTATTTGAACAGTTCGGCGACGGCGATGAAGGAAAAATAAATTCATCAGTAACTGAACAACCATGGTGTTGTGCATTTCCTAAAGGAAGTGACATGTATGACAGTTTAGGCTTCAGATGCTGTGAGATGGTAGATTTCCACTCGTGGTGCATGTATTATTTGCACGCAGTTTTCTTGTGGAATGACCCTTTATATTTACATTACAGTAGCATAAATAGGTGATATGACTAACGAGGTAATGTCCGGTCAATGTCCATTTCGCTCAATGACCTGTTTCACAGAAAGTAATGCAGCCATTAAAGGGCGCATAGCTACACAACAATATTACTCCAATGCAAGTAAGACAACACAAGAAACAAACTTGCCTCCTTGTTCTTCCTCTGCTTTGACACGGTCTTCCTCTATTTCCTGAGGCAGCTTTTCCCTCCTCTCCTGCTCCACATCCGAGTGCAGATGTCTAGCTGTATAACTTAGTGCTGGAGACAGCAGGATCTCCCCATTCTTACAAAGTTCATCTCGGATCTTCACAAAGAACTGCTGCAGCTCTACAGAGTCCTCAAAGATCTCAGAATCGGTTCTGAGGAAGCATTACTCATTAGTGCACTTTCAGAACCAATATGATGTAATTACAGTTTAAAAGTGAGATACTAGCCCATGTTTATGTACATTTGCTTTATGTTCCATTACTGCTGTGCTGGCTTCTTAAAATGTTAAAAAGTGAAACATTACTTAGAGAAACACAACAGACCCATTTCCTCCACCTATCATTTGCGTCCACATGTATCATTAGAGGGATCCCTATGCAAGTTAAGGGCTACCTGTGTGTGTGTGAGAGAGAGAGAGAGAGAGAGAGAGAGAGAGAGAGAGAGAGAGACAGACAGACAGACAGAGTGAGACAGACAGAGAGAGTGTTTGCCCCTTCCAATTTTTTTTTAAGTGTTTCGGAACATCAAACTAATTTAAATGTTAGTCAAAGACAACACAAGTAAACACAAAATGCAATTTTTAAATGAAGTTGTTTATTATTAAGGGAGAAAAAAATGCAAACCTACATGGCCCTGTGTGAAAAAGTGATTGTCCCCCTTGTTAAAACATAACATAACTATGGTTTATCACACCTGAGTTCAGTGTCTGTAGCCACACCCAGGCCTGATTATTGCCACACCTGTTCTCAATCAGGACATCACTTAAATAGGACCTGCCTGACAAAGTGAAGTACACCAAAAGATCCTTAAAAGCTACACATCATGCCGAGATACAAAGAAATTCAGGAACAGTTGAGAAAGAAAGTAATTGAGATCTATCAGAATGGAAAGGGTTATAAAGCCATTGCTAAAGCTTTGGGACTCCAGTGAACCACAGTGAGAGCCATTATCCACAAATGGCGAAGATATGGAACAGTTGTGAACCTTCCTAGGAGTGGCTGGCCAACCAAAATTACACCAAGAGCACAGCGACGACTCTTCCAAGATGTCACAAAAGACCCCACAACAACATCCAAAGAACTGCAGGCCTCAACTTGCCTCAGCTAAGGTCAGTGTTCATGCATCCACCATAAGAAAGAGACTCGCCAAAAATGGCCTGCATGGCAGAGTTCCAAGATGAAAACCACTACTGAGCAAAAAGAACATTAAAGCTCATCTTAATTTTTCCAGGACACATCTTGATGATCCCCAAGACTTTTGGGAAAACATTCTGTGGACTGACGAGACAGAAGCTGAACTCTTTGGAAGGTGGTTGTCCCATTACATCTGGCGTAAAAGTAACACAGCATTTCAGAAAGAGAACATTATACCAACAGTAAAATATGGTGGTGGTAGTGTGATGGTCTGGGGCTGTTTTGCTGCTTCAGGACCTGGAAGACTTGCTGTAATAAATGGAACTATGAATTCTGCTGACTACCAAAAAAATCCTGAAGGACAATGTCCAGCCATCTATTCATGACCTCAAGCTGAAACAAACTTGGGTTCTGCAGCAGGACAATGATCCAAAACACACCAGCAAGTCCAGCTCTGAATGGCTGAAGAACAACAAAATGAAGACTTCGGAGTGGCCTAATCAAAGTCCTGACCTGAATCCTATTGAGATGCTGTGGCATGACCTTAGAAAGGCTGTTCATGCTCAAAAGCCCTCCAATGTGGCTGAAGTACAACAATTCTGCAAAGATGAGTGGCCAAAATTCCTCCACAATGCTGTAAAAGACTCACTGCAAGTTATCGCAAACGCTTGGTTGCAGTTGTTGCTGCTAAGGGTGGCCCAACCAGTTATTAGGTATAGGGGGCAATCACTTTTTCCATTCAGGGCCATGTAGGTTTGGATTTTTCTTCTCCCTTAATAATAAACATCTTCATTTAAAAACTGCTTTGTGTTTACTTGTGTTGTCTTTGACTAATATTTAAATTGGTTTGACGTTCCAAAACACTTAAGTGTGACAAACATGCAAAAAAAATATGAGCAGGCACACACTTTTTCACACCACTGTATATATGTATCTGAAGTATAAACAATATTTAGCTAACAGTCATATGGGTAGCCCTCAACTTGCATGGGGAAACAATTCTACAGTGCATATTAATGTTACTTTTGTAATGCTATAATGAATTTTAGAAGTACTACACATGCATTGCTTTGCAAATCAAAAGAGATGGCCCAAACCAGACAGGTATTGAACAGAAAACTTAATTATGCTACCAACCTACTGAGGCGCCTGGCTTTCTCCAGTACCTCAAAGAAATGTTCCTGGAACACATCCAATCTCCGATAGCGCCCACGCTCCACATTTCTGCGGATAATCTCCAAGCTCAGCGGCGGATCGTCTGGGTTAGCAGGATCCACAGCGGGCACCTCAGCCAGCGAGTCACTGTAACAGCGGCCCTCATCGTCCTGATGACCCATTACCGACACGAAGAGATTTCGTATGAGCTCATGAACCAGCGTAGCTACGGCCACCTGGTCTGCAGCTTTTTCCTCTCCCTCCTCTTCCTCTTTCTCCAGCCGGCGCCGTGCGTCCAGGAAGGCTCTGTGGAGCAGCAACGCATCCCGATATATCAGCGACTCGGGCTCGTTGTAGGTGCAGGCATTGTTGAACATGAGGATGAAATCCTCAGCCATCGAGTCCACATCCTGGTATCGACCCTGGATCATGTGGCTACGCAGGCGCTCCATGTCGATGGGTCGCTTGATGGCAATGTAGTAATCCGGCAGCTCAGAGCGTGACGGCAGCCTCAAGAAGACGGTGCTCAAGCGGCGCCCACGACTGTCTGTGAAACTGCGAACAGCTTCGTAGAGTTCGCTCAGTTTCTGCTGCAGGGTTGTGGTCTGCCGGGGCTTCCTTGGGGATATAGCAATTCCACTTCTTCCTGAAGAGGTAGAGAATTAAAGAATATACTTCAAAAAACACTCTTTTACTATTAAAATGTCTTCACAATTATGTCACTCTGGCCAAATTGTTAGTCTGAATTAGAGAGGTACGTAACGTACGTAATTTAAGTTTGGGTGAGCCCACATCATCATCTTCGGGTGGAGGTCCAAGTTCCTTTTGCTTATCCTTCACAATCCTTTCCAGGATGTCCGCATCATTATAAACCTGTATTTGAGAGTCAAAAGTCAAACAAATATTAGTGAAGAAAAGAAGGTTATGCACTCA
>JAJAGP010004224.1:0-28633 GCA_025084515.1 Ancistrus triradiatus | reverse complement strand
AAAGGGAGGGGTGACACTGGCCACCCTTTGACATCTAATTGATGATGGTGAGTGCCACTGATATGGTCATTCATTCACTTTCTTATCCGCTTAATCCAGTTCAGGAGAGCCGGAGCTTAGCCAGCGGCATAAGGCACAACCCTAGACAGGGAACCAATCCATTGTACGGCACATACAGTCACACACTCACACACTAGAGTCAGCATAATCAGTTAACCTAAAGCATGTCTCTGGATTGTGGGAGGAAACCGGAGTACCCAGAGTAAACCCACGCAGACTCCACACTGAAAGGACCCAGACTGCTCCACGTGGGATCGAACCCAGGACCTTGTCGTTGTGAGGCGACAGTGCTACCCACACCGCCAATTGGTACGTTACTAATGATAATACAGGTACGCGCCATTTAATGTCCGGTCGCTTTATCGATCACAGGCTTAATAATTATAATTGGGAAATAAAAATCTGTCTTGTATACATCTAATACACATCCGAATGACAGAAAACTAGTACGAGCAAATCCTCGAGACACCTGCTGACAGAAAAGAGAATTGCAGTTTTGAAAGGTAGAAAGAAATATGCTATCATTCTACTTTTTTTGGTTTATAAAGTGTTTTATAAAAGATGCAGAGATAAGAATTATATATTGTACAGTACTGTACTAAATGTTTTCATATTGTGTTTTAATTAATAAAAAATACTGCAATAGGTAGCTAGGTAGCTATTATAATATAAGCTATATAAAAAATAAGGTATCATAATGCACCAACAAAACAGTAGATATAATTTTGATCTGCTATTATAAATTATTAAACTGAATCATTTCTTGTGAGAAAAAAAAGAGGGAACTTACTAACACCAAATTTGTTTCTAAACAGATTTTAATGTCCAATTGAGAACCATAAAATACACCTGACAAGACCCGTAATGCTGTGGTTATTGAACACTCATATTAATATATAGATATGCGCTGTTTAACAACCATGCTACGTTCTGTGATGATCTAAATGGTCATTGACTGGATAGTACGGTATTCACAGTCTTTTACGCTATGGTAATGTAAATACAATATAATGTGTAATTTCCCCAAAAAACTGCATATATTTGCATATTTAAATGGGTCAGAGATACCGCTGAAAACACGAGTGGAACGCTACCATCTACACAGCATCCGAAGCCTAAACTGTTATACACATCACTCCATCCCACAGTCATCAAGTCCACTGATGAACTATTCAAATACATGCCAATATACAGAAGCACACGTTAACAATCACACACACTGTAGAGCCAAAATATAAACATGCATGCTGGAATATGATCAATTAAACATACCTCGCTGGCTGCACACAACCAAGAGGGATTGAGTCCATTTCCAGAACAGGCAACGCAGTATCACCTTTTAACCACTTGAGACCTTTAAGTATTTAAATCTAGTAGAAAGTCACAGCGGTCAAATGACAAGGTGTTCTAGGTATATGTAGTATATCTTGTAGTGTTGAGCAGAGTGCGAACTTTTCCATTTCACGTCTTTTCTTGTGTCCTAAAGAATCGGTGCAGAAACACAGACCGTAACGTAATTCCTACTTATGCACATTGTTAATGCAAATAAATCAATATTAAAAAAAAAAAAAATTTAATAAAAATCAAAACATCAAAGTATGACGTAATATTTATGTCAGTAAAGATATATATGCTTAACCTTTTTTATTTGACCAGCTGTTTATTGTTACAATGTCCTGAGTTAAAGACAGATTTTTATTTCCTATTAAAATTTGTCATAAGTGCTAAGACCTTGATTGTTAAAGCCAACTGACGTTGGTCCTTAAAATGGGAAATGGGCTTGTCTGTATAGTGATAATGTTATCATGTCACCCAACCCCAGGGGAAGGCTCTCTGGAAAGATTATGGTGGACAACTGAGTGTGTTCTAGAGCAGGCTCCATCTCATGTGTGCCCCCTGGTCTGTGTTTAATGCATACAAACACATTCATACATCTCTACAGTGGTGCTTGAAAGTTTGTGAACCCTTTAGAATTTTCTATATATCTGCATAAATATGACCTAAAACATCATCAGATTTTCACGCAAGTCCTCAAGTAGATAAAGAGAACCCTGTTAAACAAATGAGACCAAAATATTATACTTAGTCATTTTTTAATTGAGGAAAATGATCGAGTATTACATATTAGTGAGTGGCAAAAGTATGTGAAACCTCTAGGATTAGCAGTTAATTTGAAGGTGAAATTAGAGTCAGGTGTTTTCAATCAATGGGATGCCAATCAGGTGTGAGTGGGCACCCTGTTTTATTTAAAGAACAGGGATCTATCAAAGTCTGCTCTTCACAACACACGTTTGTGGAGGTGTAACATGGTACGAACAAAGGATATTTCTGAGGACCTCAGAAAAAGAGTTGTTGATGCTCATCAGGCTGGAAAAGGTTACAAACCATCTCTAAAGAGTTTGGACACCACCAATCCACAGTCAGACAGATTGTGTACAAATGGAGAAAATTCAAGACCATTGTTACCCTCCCCAGGAGTGGTCGACCAACAAAGATCACTCCAAGAGCAAGGCGTGTAATAGTTGGCGAGGTCACAAAGGAGCCCAGGGTAACTTCTAACCAACTGAAGGCCTCTCTCATATGGCTAATGTTAATGTTCACTGAACAACAATGGTGTGCATGGCAGGGTTGTAAGGAGAAAGCCACTGCTCGCCAAAAATAACATTGCTCTCGTCTGCAGTTTGCTAAAGATCACATGGACAAGCCAGAAGGCTACTGGAAGAATGTTTTGTGAACGGACAAGACCAAAATAGAATTTTTTAGTTTAAAAGAAAAGCGTTATGTTTGGAGAAAGGAAAACACTGTGTTCCAGTATAAGAACCTTATCCCATCTGTGAAACATGGTGGTGGGATGGTTCATGGTATCATGGTTTGGGCCCGTTTTGCTGCATCTGGGCCAAGATCGATTGCCATCACTGATGGAACAATGAATTCTGAATGATATCAGAGAATTCTAAAGGAAAATGTCAGGACATCTGTCCATTAACTGAATTTCAAGAGAAGGTTGGTCATGCAGCAAGACAACGACCCTAAGCACACAAGCTGTTCTACCAAAGAATGGTTAAAGAAGAATCAAGTTAATGTTTTGGAATGGCCAAGTAAAAGTCCTGACATTAATCCAATCGAAATGTTGTGGAAGGACCTGATGAGAGCAGTTAATGTGAGGAAACCCACCAACATCCCAGAGTAGAAGCTGTTCTGTATGGAGGAATGGGCAAAAATTCCTCCCAGCCAGTGTATAGGACTGATCAACAGTTAGCAGGAAACGTTTAGGTGCAGTTATTGCTGCACAGGGGGGTCACACCAGATACTGAAAGCAAAGGTTCACATACTTTTGCCACTCACTAATATGTAATATTGGATCATTTTCCTCAATAAATAAATGACCAAGTATAATATTTTTGTCTCATTTGTTTAACTAGGTTCTCTTTATCTACTTTTAGGACTTGTGTGAAAATCGGATGATGTTTTTGCTCATATCGATGCAGAAATATAGAAAATTCTAAAGGGTTCACAAACTTTCAAGAACCACTATACCTGTCATACAGACCCAAACATGCCTTGTGTACACTTACACAAAATCAGACATGAAACTTCCCACACTACACACATACACACACTTTTTGTTTTCGTATCATTGTGGGGACTTTCCATTGACATAACAGTATTGTAATTAATTAATTCTAGACATAAACCTCAGTTTAACTTTAACTTCAGTAACCTAAAGCAAATCTTTTTTCTCTCTTTCAGTTTTTTGAGGACCACCAAAATATCCCCACAAAGTCAAAAAACATCAGATCTATCCATCCTTGTGGGGACATTCGGTTCCCACAAAGATATATAAACTTGACCCCATGCAAGACACACACACACACACACACACACACACACACACACACACAGTCACGGCCTCTATCTTCCTTTCCTCCCCTGGTGGGAGCTTAGTGAATCGTGCAGTTGGCTGAGTTCCAGTCCGTCTCTCCCCATTACCGCCCCCCACCCAATCGCCCCTAAGGGGCACCAGTAGCCCTTATCTACTACAACTCATTCTCTCCACTTACATCTTATATACCACATCCCTAACACTGCACTTACCTATCGTCTTCATATTTCTATAAACCCTAAAGAAAGACTCTGCCCATGTCCACCAACTGCAGCATTAACACTCAGACCCGCTTAACACTGCGACAACTAGGGCTTGCTGTAATTGAGAGAATGCCGATAGTCAATAATCTCAGCTCTTAAAGCAGAATGTGTGATGTTTCTAGGAATATAACGTCAATTAGGTCACGCGAGTGCTGGCACTGTTAGGAAATACATTTATAATACAGATTAATGCAACATTTCAGATTTTGTTATTAGCAATACCTGTTTCTCTGAATACATCATAAAGTGGTCTACACTAATCATTTTGAGGGCAAATGCTAGGTACTATCCATCACATACTGATCACGTTGGTTATGCTTTTCAAATTATAATACGACCGGGGCACCCCTGGTCAAAATAAATGTTCTATTGATTTTCTTATTAAATATCTTAACACAACCTCTGCAGGGAACAAACTGGTATCTAAGCATTTATCTGCAAACTGTAATGTACAATTAACAATTAAAATGTCAGGAAAACATAAGAACTTACGTGAACACTGGACAAGGTCATCTGCAAAAGGTGCCTAAACATTTTCACATTCCACATTGAATGTGTCATTTATTTGCAGAATTTGCCGAAATGTCATAAGGACGTTTGCTCCCAGCAAAAGTAAGGAAGTGTTCTTCAAATGGAAGACCACCAAAAAGTAGTCTGACCAGAGATGGATAGATTTTGCATTACACTGTTAATAGTGCATTAAAATTTTCAGAAATGTGTCATAATTTGATTTTCCTCTAGCAAATTAAGAAAATAACTTGACCATGAAGGCCTGAACCGTTGCATGACTGTATGACCATCTCACAAGAATCCAATTCTGTACTATAAAGAAGGTTTTGCAACTAATAACACAGATAGATAACAGGTTATAAGTTAAATAATGGCCAATGTGGGTTACACTTTTTATTTCTAAGTGGGTAAACAGTGAAGGAATGGTAAAAAGAGCCTGACAGAACTGATGAGAAGGAAAGATGACATGCTGAAATTAATGATATGGAGAAAGACGTTAATAAAGTTGGAAATTAAGAAATGAAAATGGGACGGTGAAACAGATGATGTGTATTTTAGACCTAGTGTGCTAAGAAAAAGCAATCTGTCGAACTTACTTTGGAGAACGATTTCAAATATTGTTAACAATGAATGGAATCATACATGGCGTTTGTGATTGAGATTATGGTTTTTGTCACCATTCAGACTTTAAGACACTCAAGAATGTGTGTTTCAGGCACTTTGCCTCACTAAACATCCTCTTTCTGGGTCTGAAGGTCATGACACTTTTATATATAACATCTAAAGGTCAGTCCTCCTAGATCTCTATCACACAGTAGTAGTGTAGCACTACAGTCTCATATCTCCGTCTCAATCCTGGGGTAAGGAAATTGTTGAAGAGACCAATCGAGTCCAATGCGTCCAATAGGCTATATATTATTTAATGTTATATATCCGGTGATACTAAATGTAAAGTGAATTACAAACTAATTTAATCTTGTCCCGGTCTCATCTAGGTCTTGACTCAGACTCGACTACGAAAAGTCTTGGTCTTGACTCGGACTCGGCTCTGGCGGACTTGACTACAACGCTTCTCAGTAGGTCTAAATGGAGGACTAGAACATGTGGTTAGAACAGCAGCCGTTGTTTTTCAAGTAACTTTCCACAAGAATATCAAGCCCACGCTGATGAAAACAACCGAAATAAATAAGCGCATCTCCGAAGAGGCCTCTGTGTTCAAAAGATTCAAACCCCCTGCGCTACGAAACGGTCTCCCCAGCTATGAGGCGTCAAGTGTCGGAGCCGGCGAGACGATCTCCTCAATGGCCTCTCATCGGGCTCCGGCTCACAGCTCTCACCCCACCAAAAACTCTTAATGCACTCGCAGTCTCACTGCCTCGGATTTTCAAAACAGTCGTTTCCCCTGCCCTCGCTGCCCAGTGTGCGATACTGGGCTATGTGTAAAATAAATGATGTATATAGCTGTAGGGGGAAATCTGACCTCCCCCGGCACTACCTTGGTGTCCAAGGAACATTGAACATTAGATCCTCGTTTAGTGAATAAATAAGCATTCAACTGAATGGCAGCGTTAGCCACTGTCTTGGGTGCATATTTTACCAGAAAAGGAGTTAAGCCATTAGGGAGTTAATATCAAATAAATCTCCACTGGTCGGGCAGGCAGAGAGGGACCGGCGGCTCTGCAGCGCCCTGTTGGGTTACTAATGACCTGCGCAGGCTTCAAATGAAGCCATTATATGCATGTCATTTGCAGTATGTATATATTTATATATTATCGTCTAATTGTGTTTGAGAAGAGAACAAAGCCATGGCCGAAGCATTTACAATGACAGCCTTAAACGCTTTACACAGGACTAAACAAACTTCTTTCAATTAGTATGTAATGACTTCAGTGCGAGGGTGTGTATATGTACAGCGTGTCTGTGTGGCTACGATTTTAGCTCTTTATGGTCGCGGCCATCTGCCTGGTATAAATGAATATAGGTGCTTAGAAAACCAATTTGCTTTAGGTTATTGAGGTTACGTTCAGGTGTAGGCTTTGGATAATTTTGCTACAGTAATACATCAAGTTGATATTGAAATCAATGGAAATATTCCATAAAAGTAGACTGTGTGTGTGTGTGTGGTGCAGGGGACCAAATATTCCCATGAGGATATTAATATCGGACATTTTTACCTTGTGGGGATTTTTAAAATGTATTATTTTTTTTGTTTCACAAAAACTGCGGCTTAAAAAAAGAAAATAGCCTTATGTGTCCATGGAAAGTCTATAGAACACACCCTATAAGGTTCAACTATACCCTGGGATGGTAGTGTGTGCTCAGAATCTTCCATATATGTGGGATTTTTTAAGGGATATCATTTGAAAAAAAAACTGAAAAGGCAAATTTGTTAGAATTTGGTGTAGACGCTACATTATTTTTCTATATTAATACAGTCAATATGCACAACCCTTAAAGACAAAAATAAATATGCCCTGGATGTGTGTGTGAGACCATGTTTTTGAATCTCTTTATAGGGTCCAGTGTCCCAGTGATGGGGTTATGTCAAACAATTTTAATGTATGCCAACATTTAACAGGTGCCTATGAGGAGGAAAAGTGTGTTTGTGCTGGGGAAGAAATCTGAATGTATATCTCAGTGGGAGGACCAAAATGTCCCCACATGGATAGAAAGATCTGACATTTCTTTTACCTGGTCCCCACAAAGAAAATGCTGCAACTGTTTTGAAGTTGAAAACCAAAAATATCCAAAAGTTTTCCTTTTAATTACTGTGGTTACTGTGGGGACCATATATCATTTGAAGGGGATCATTTGAAGTCAGATATGTTTGACCTCATGCTTACATCTGCCTGGTCCCAACAAGAAAAATGGCTTAAAACTGCAACTTTTATTTGTAAAGAACTTTTAAATGTAAAGAAGCCAACATATTTCCTTTTGGATACTGAGGTTATTGTTAGATTTAGGTGTAGACTTAATTAGCTCCAGT
This sequence comes from Ancistrus triradiatus, assembly GCA_025084515.1. NCBI lineage: Eukaryota > Metazoa > Chordata > Actinopteri > Siluriformes > Loricariidae > Ancistrus > Ancistrus triradiatus. The sequence continues at coordinate 20,931 of JAJAGP010004224.1, read as the reverse complement.
AATCTTGTGTCAATGGAAAAAAATGGCAAAGTCCCCACAATGATGGAAAAACAAATTTTTGCAGAACTGTGTTAGCATCGTGGTCTTACCTTTAGCTTTCATTTCAGTCCCCCATACAGGCCTAGGGGTTAAGGTGAAGGGTTCAAATCCCACCTCTGCCAAACTGTCACTGTTGGGTCCTTAACCCACAATTGCTTGGATTGTAAGACTGTATCAATTGTAAGTTGCTCTGGATAAGGGCGTCTGCTAAATGCTGTAAATGTAAATGTAAATGAATCACTGGTCAAAATTAAACAGTAAGGACTTAAAATGGAAGCAAAACCTTTCTCCAATGAATGACCTCACTGGTTCAGGGCTTTCACACTCGTGTGAATGACACTATAAATATGCACAGTAAGGTCACTGTGCAAGTGCGTGAAGTCAGTTGACATGTATGTCATGCTCGGGATGAGTCAGGGAAACAAACACTGACATAAGTGACAATGTATTGGGCAAGGTGAATGCAGAAAGACAAAAGTTAACTATGAGACAGGTGAAACAGACAAGCTAGGGTGCTAAGCTAACAAAGAGACGTGGTAAACAGAGAAGCTAACAAACAATGCTAATACACCTGGTCTAAAGCTAACAAGCTAAAGCTAACAGACAATATGCTATTACAGATGGACAAAGCTAATCCAAACAGCCACTGACAATATGCTAATGAGAAGAAATAAAGCTCTAACATCTGCTAACAATCATAGACCATGTGCTAAACTAAACAGACGCTATAATAATGCTACCACAACAGCACAGAAATGGCTAACAGAAACAGAGCACAACATAGTGAGCCCTAGCTTTATTGACACCTAAATAAAGCTAGGGCTAACTATGAGACAGCTGAAAGAGGCTTAGAATTGATAAAAGACATACAAAGCTAGTAATTAGCTATTGAACAAATGTTGCTATTTTTGACTATTATTAGCTATTCAACTATTATATTCAATATTACTTCACGTGAAAGAGTTATATCATTTATATCAGCACAGTGGTCCAGTGGTTAGCACTGCCGCCTCACAGTTCCGAGATCCCCGGTTCGATCCCAACCCAGGGCTCCTCCTGTGTGGTGTTTACATGTCCTCTCTGTGTCGGTGTGGGTTTTCTCTGGTTTCGTTCCACACTCCAAATACATGCTTGTTAAGTTAACTGGTGTTTCTAAAGTGCCTTTAGTGTATGAGTGTGTTAAAGAGTATGTGCCCTACAATGGATTGGCGCCCTGTCTATGGTTGTTCCTGCCCTGTGCCACTGGCTAGGCCCCAGCTTTCCCATGACCCTGACTAGGAACATGTGTGTAAAACAATGAATTGAATGAATGGACACATTAGCCATAAATTAGCTGCACTACTAAACTAAAAATCTATTACATTTGGGGTAAATGTTGGTTTAGCTAGTAAATTAGTTCGGTCTTGCGAGTTAACCAGCAAAAAAAAGCTTGCTAGTTAAGCCAGTTGACCCGCAAGACAGAACTAATCAAATGCGATCATAACAGGCAGCATGGTGGCTCGGTGGGTAGCACCAATGACTCACGGCAAGAAGGTCCTGGGTTCAATCCCAGGGTGGAGAAGCCTGGGTCCTTTGTATGGAGTTTGAATGTCCTCCCCATGTCTGCGTGGGTTTACTCTGGGTACTCTGGTTTCCTCTGACAGTCCAAAGGCATGCATGTTAGGTTAATTGGTTACGCTAAATTGGCATTGGGTTAGGTGTGATTTCTGGTGACAGACAGAGGGACGTGTCAACTGGAGTATTTCCGGTCACATCAAATGGCAATAGGCGGCACCAGGATAATGACAATGATTCAGCTGAGGCAAATCCTATTAAATATTCCTTTCTTAAAGTAGGTAACACCATTTAGCAAAAGTAAATACCATTCAATCATCTTTAACAATACACTCGAAGTTTAAAAAGACTTTCCCATTAAATGTTCTTGAGGCTAATTAAAACTTCTGAAGAAAAAAAAAAAAATCCAGCTAGTTCTCTGCAGAGCTTCCGAGCCATCTGGAGCTCCCTCATTCTCTCTCCTTCCCTCACTTTCTCCATCTTTCTCGCTGCTGGCGCAATTAAATACACACAAGAGACCCTGCTTAGTAAACAGCGTTAGACTTTCTGTTTGAATTAGCTTCCCATTTTCCGGCAACAACTGAAACATCCAGCGAGATGAGCACTCAGATTAATTGTGGTCTGACATGCCAGTCATGACGGCAATCGACTAGCTCCGTCGCTGCAATTTGGTGCGCTGAAGGCGCTTCGGTGTTGTTACGATGCAAGAAAGGGAAGAAGAACAAACTGTTTGTAGTCACACTGCACACACAGATTTTATGAGGCTCTTTGGATGACTAAAATGTACTTTAGTCTGAGACTACTCTTAAAAAAACATCATGATGACTTGTAAATCTATGTCTTTTTGCAGCATGTGATGTAAGTAACATCTGAAGGAGCTTCTGTGAGCTGTAAGAACTGGTGTTTTCTGTGCTGTTCGGTTTCCTGTTCTGAGTCTGATGATGTGTGTTGGCCTATATTGTACATTTGTCAGATCAAAAATGAAATAAACTGGGCTATACATGCATCCGTACAGCATGTAAAGTCTTTGGAATTCCACTAAAAACTACAAAATTACCTTACCAATACATTCTTATGCTGTTATTCAGAACTCTAGTGGATGTACTGGAATCATCGCGTATAATTAATCCAATTTAACATTGTAAATCACTAATGACTTCAATATTTTAATACTACACACTGCTAACAAGTCCCTGCAAGCATACGAGTTCAAAAAACAGCCCGATGTGCCCCCAATTGAAAGCCAAAAGGAAATGGTATTACCACATGCTAACACATTAGCATGACACCCACACAAGCAAGTAGCAAAAGACTATAAACATTTGACTACACTTTTCCATCTTTATTTATGCGGCTAAAGATAAATGCATGCGAGGAAATCAAAAGGAAAAGACAGATACGATAGTTTGGCAGCGACTCTGAGATTTTGTCACTAACCATGGTCCAGTAATTAGCATGTGCAGACGCTACGTTGGTTAGCAGTCCTCGTGCTGAGGAGTTGATGAACTGTGCCAGAGATAAAAGCCTGGAGCCACACACAAATAAATCTGTCATTTCACACGTTATCATATTCATGAGTGTGTGTATGTGCGTGTGTGTGTTTGTGTGCGTCTGACTGCAGATGTTACAATAGTCGTGCTTCTCCAAAATGTGTTTGGGAAACGATCGACAGCTTTTTTAGACCAGAACTTTTTTTTGTTCCCTCTCGGGGAGCGAGAGTACATGCTGCTTGTGTTTTTGCCATTTGGGCGAAAACGAGCGGAGAGCTAACGATGTTTGTCGTGTGACTCCGAGCCTCCTGTTTGTTTATGCTAGGCCAGCTCTGCCCAGCGCCGCCTGTAAATAATTACCCACCCTAATTATGGCCTGGAGTTAGCAAGCGCGCTAAATGCTTTTCTGATGAGCACTGCCCTGAGTAAGCAGGTGCTGGGCCGGCCCTCCTAGGGACTCGGATAGGGAAGGGGGGCCGTCGTCTCTCTCGAGCTTTACCTCCTTCCCTCGTGTCCCACAGGCTGAAAAGGGTTGTGTGTGGATTTGAGTCCCCAAAGAAGAATACCCCCAAAGAATAATGTGTTTTTACGCAGGGGGGCCGACTCTCCACACGGGGTGTTACTATGTATGCAGCTGGCCCCTAATGCGAGATCCATTACACTACCCTAAAAATGGCCTCGCTTTTACGGATCTTGGTCATTAAGACGCGTCTTGCTGATCAAAATCAAGCGTCTTGGCTCGTCGTTCTACTAGCTGACGCCTGGTAGGTCCATCATTCACCCAGTTCTTGATGCCAGACACTTCAAAGTAAGATTTTGACAGGAAATCCAAGTTTAGCGACCTTAATAGTCGATGGCTAAGGGATCGGATCCTTCTCAACCAGGGCACAATGGATTCACTGAGGTTCATAAACTTTCCCCCAACCCAGGCAAAATGCAAATGGAATTAATGGCAGACACGGAATAAAAATGAACATCCACTGCGAGTCTGCTTTGCCAGAGGTCTGCGTCTTTGTCAGAAAACATTGCACATGGGGCCAGCTTGCACAGCCTCGACTCGACGTGTTATTTGGTAGCATGTCGTAGCATCAAACTTTTACCCCCCATGATCGTTCCCAGTCTGTCTCCGAAAACTTGCGCAGACTTGCATTATGTCAGCTCGCGCTTTGCCACCCCATTTGCTGTAGCCGTACCGCTGTGAGCACAGACAGACTTATCAATCAAACCCGGCTTGATGGATTCTTCAGAACGACAGAGCAATCGCCTCAGAAGAGCCGCCGAGTCTCGGAGCGGTTTTTTTTTTTTTTTTTGGTTTTGTTTTGTTTTTTCGTCTTTTTTTCTTTGACATAAGGGTATGCAAAGAGTGTAAATGGATGAACGGTTGATTGATTCTCGCCAGCGACGCTGTCAACAGCAGGAAATGTGTTTTTGCATTGACTGTTGTTTGCCTGGGAATTTGCACGGGACATGAGTTATCGCGCGCGAGTTTGGACCTTAAGGCGATTGCACATTAATGTGTATAATGATGACAGGTCGGAGGAGCTGCTTAACAGGCGTTACCTGTGGAGAGATGAAGACAGAAAGACTAAAAGATTAAGAATATATTAAAACATAAAAAAAGCAAAGGCGAAGGAAGGCAGGACTGAAGATGTGATCTTGAGGAGGCTATACTGAGTACCCAATACTGTCACATTTGGAAATGAGTCAGGCGTCAGCGCTGACTGTTGGTTTTGACATTTCAAGCGTTTAGAAATCTTTGAAATCCTTAAAACAATCTAAATCCAATGAACTAAAAATAATTCCCAAACACACAATGTTGCTCAGTAGAGTGCATCAAGATCAGAACAGGGATATTTAGAAGGAAGCAGAACTTTATTCAGAAGGAACTAAAGTAAAGCAACGAGATTAAGTGCCATAGTAGGGAATGTCTTACGAAGCATGAAGAAGTTTGGCACCCCTGCTCAAATTATGTTTTGTTGATTTTCTAAACTAAAATCATTTTACACTCTAGTATAATCTAGTAGTGTTGTAGTCAAGACCAAGATCACATCGCATCTGAGTCAAGACCAAGACTTTTAGTGGTCGAGTCCGAGTCAAGACTGAGAGCAGGAGTGGCCAAGACCGAGACGAGACCAGATTAAGATTATTTTCATCATACAAGAATAAAAAAACTAAATAAACTGGAAAAAATCTTTAATTTACTTTGTTATTCACTTTACATCTATCACACATTATATAATATAATTATATAACATCATTATAATTATTAATACATAATATTATATTTCACCATAGAGTTTGTAAAATATAACATCATATTATAAATTACCTAAAATTATGATTAATTATTATTATATTATAGTCTTAAGGCCTTTTCACACTGCGTTTCTCTGTGTTGGTCGGATGCGTTAAAATCAGGCTGACCAATGAGAGCTCGGTTGCCAGGCAGAACAGCTCATCCTGCTAGTAGCAGAGCACAAGTGCTTACAGTACAAGCAACACGCTGTCTACAAAAACATGGATATTAAAGAAAAGATCGGGTGGAATATAACTAAAGGCTGGAGAATGATGGTGATAAACCTCACAGGGACTGGATGGAACAGTTTCCTTATTTATTTAAGAGCATTCTATCTGTTCATGTCCACAAAAAACACAACCTATAGCTTCCTGCACTAATCTTCACTTGTGTCTTTGTTCTTTTTAAGTTGATGATGTGAAAAAAACATGGTGAGACACATTAAGAGAAGGGAAATTAAAGAAAGCAAAAGTGGACAGGGAGTTTTCAGAGTGTTTAGACAAGAAATGCATCGGACTTGGTGTGAAGGTCGCACTACGTTAAAAATCACATCCGTTTTTTTCTTGCGTAAATCAAACTCAGTGTGAAAAGTCCTTTAGACAAACTAAGGGAATGGAACTTTTGGAAGCAAATGATGGTGATGACTCTGCTTCCCTTCTTGTTCTCAAATTTAATCAGAAGTCACCACATAAAGTCAACTGAATAAAGCACAACACTACAATAGAGTTTTATTTCTGCTAATTAATAATAAAGTAAATAAAGTAAATAACAAAATTTGCCATGTTAAAAGTTTGCCCACATTTTTAGATGATCCAGTGTTTTGTGAAAGGCCTAACATAATTAACTTTAATGTTCATTTCGGTTTAAATGAGGTATTCAGGGAACAGAAACCCATACATACAAAAGATACGATTTATAGTATGGTCTACTCCATATTAAGACTAGAACCTAAATTAGCTGTTATGGCTAACCCCAGTCTCTATCTTTTACCCTTGGCAGTCATATCTTTTTATACTAATTAAGCCATGAAATCTTCTAGCATTTAGTTTATAACTTCAGAGTTTTTCATGAATCAGGATAAAGTCACACTGAGTATCAGAAAGAGTGATGTCAAAAACAGATACTATACATTTACTTCACACTACTCTTTTTTTAACTGCAATGTAAAACGTCCTTGGGCTTGTGAAAGGCGTTGTATAAATTAAAATGATTATTTTGACCATTTATTCCCTTAGGTGTGCTAAAATAGTACTACCTTTGGTCTTCATATTTAAACAAGGTACCAGTAACATGGGTACACCCCTGGCTGGCAACAGGTCATGCAAGCACATGGCCCAGCTCCACCCTCGAAAAGCAGTGAAGCTCAGGAACCAACCCCTGGGGAAGTGGGAGGTAATCCGGTGGAAAACCTGCAAAAGCCAAAAACTGTAAACAGCACAAAATGGACTTATGATGCCAGAGAGGCTCAGCTTGGGAAATCAGTTCTTTACCTGCTGAGCTACTCTTGTTCGACCAGCTCTGGGCTCTGGGAACCATATGTGAAGGAATAATGCTGACATACAATATACATTATACATATACAGATAAAAAACAACACAAAAGTTTGTGGACACCCAAACACTGCATCCAAAAACATGGGAATTAGTATGGAGTTTCCCCCCCACCTTCACCTTCCTCAAGTTCCTCTAATAGGGCTTTCCACTAGATTTTGGAACATGACTGTGAGATCAGCTTCTGATGTGACCTGGCTCACTTCCAGTGCCTTTTCAAGGTGTCTGATGAGGTCAAGGTTCTGTGCAAGCCAGCCAAGATCTCAATCAAAGTTGGCAAACCAATTCTCTATGGACTTTGATTAAGAACGGCAGGGCAGGAAGTTCATGACCTGACTTGTTGGAAGCGGAAATCTATAATAGTAAAACCTATATAGTTATTTTATATTTAGAGTCACTGGGTTATCAGCTCATTCTGCTGCTACTGTTTGTCTATGGAAAATCCAGAAATGCCTGCTTTAGATTATGAAAGTATTACAAGTGAAGGTGTGTCCAGAAACTTTTGTGTGTTTACAAATCATTTTAAACCTTTTAACATCTCAAACCACCTGATGCAGTTTTTTAATACTGCATACAAATTTCCTGTTTTTTCTTTGGTTGCATTCTAATAAAGAGACTGAGAAATAACGATATATGGTCATTATACCATTATTAAAGCTAATTTAATGGAGGCCTAAGACTTTTGCACTGTACTGTAAATATCACGGTACATGTTGACAATATCTAGCAGCCTACAATCCAAAATGATAATATCGTCTACATTTATAAGAATTATTTTAAAACACTTTACTCCCAGAACACATGTAAACATTTTCAACACACACAAATAAACACACACAGGCACTGACTATGAAATTTCTAATCTGTAATATTTTAATTATAAAAAAAAAATAAAAAAGCAACTGACATTCAATTGTTACATTTACGAAAACGCATCATACACAGATAAACCCATTCAAACATACACATTCATTTAAATAAAGAATAAATAGCACAAATTACACAAACATTTGTAATTAAACCGACTTCAAGTTATTTAACACGGGCTTACTTAAGATAAGCTTCAAAACATGTAGGATCCTAGTTGTTCTGTTGCATACAAACAAAATTAGCAATTAAACTGCTATTGATTTCGTATTTAGCATTTTCCTCGCATTAAAACTTACAAGCAAACATTTTTGCATGTACCATTCTCCTTCAAACATAAATTAATCGCTGTAGATACTTTTTCTCGACTTTTCTAAACACACACGGGGGTCCCATTACATAGCAGTCAATCTTCGAGCGACAAAGTGTTTAAAAAAAGAAAGTCTGTGGCAAAGGAAGAGAAAGCCATTCTCCAGAGACAAACAAAACCATTAATTAAAACAATCTCTCAAGCATCAATCTCGCCGCCTGTCACTAAATTATCATAATCTGAGAATGTTGGGAGTCTGCAGAGTAAACAGTTAATTTAAGGAGCATTAATCAAAAAGTGGGGCTCTCTATACCCCTCTCTGTGCTTTGACACTTGCATTTCTTCATGCAACTGCACTCTTTTAGGCCAAACGGGTAACTTTTACAACCGTGGTACACTTGCAAATGTGGATGTGAATTTATGAGAAAGGCACAACAGCGGGATGATGATGATGCAACACTGGATCAGCCTTTAGTCAAGACGAGGTCACGGACTATTTCATTTGAAATCCACTTCCTTTGAACAAAAAACTCATAATGCAGAATAAGAATTACAGCTTAGTTCATATCAAACTCAGAATGCGCTACTAACACTAAAAAGTAACCTATGAAAATGTCAATACAATTTCCTAATAAAAAAATACACTCCCTGACCACGTTATTTTATCAGATCCACGTACCATAGAAGCACTTTGTAGTTCTACAATTAGTGTGTAGTCCATCTGTTTCTCTACATACTTTGTTCGTCCCCTTTGGTATGAGTGACTGTGGTAGCCTAGCGGTTAAAGTACTGGACTCTGGACCAGAAGTCCAGGGTTCAAATCCCACCTCTGCCAAACTGCCACTGTTGGGTCCTTAAGCAAGGTCCTTAACCCACAATTGGATTGTAAGACTGTACCAATTGTAAGTCGCTCTGGATAAGGGCGTCTGCTAAATGCTGTAAATGTAAATGAGTGGATCAGACACAGCAGTGCTGCTGGAGTTTTTAAACACTTCAATGGCACTGCTGGACTGTGCAACAACAGACGAGCTACTGTCCTCTCACTTAACATCTACAAGATGAGCAACATGGTACATGTGTCTAAGAGGGAACATAGCGTCTTAACTCCAGCAGCACTGCTGTGTCTGATCCAGTCGTACCAGCTCAACACACACTAACACACCACCACCACATCAGCGTTACTGGAGTGCAATTTCTTTCGCAATGTCCTCAAACTTGGAGCGGCTGTGATATTTAGTTTTGTTTGAACAGGGATCACCTCACATATTTATGGCGGCTGTTACTTCACTATTACGCCACTGAAAACCTCCCTCACTGCTTCCCCATTTATAAAGACTGTTGAATTTGAATTATGCAAAAGTCGCATGAATTCTGATGTGGCTCTTCAAACTGGGCTGCTTTGCTATGTATCAAGACTTCAGTATCACATATGAAAGTGGCCCAAATCTGAACTGAAAATGTCAGGTTCAATGGGTTTTTTCGTTCACACCGCTCCAAAGATACGTGTCACATATGACAAAAAAAAGATCAGCTGTTGTGTGAACATAGCCAAAGTGGCATTTGAGGCACAAGGACAAAGTCAGAAGTAATTCCACAAATATTGAAGAGGAATTTTTCCAGTCATGGTGAGCCAATATAACAACATCAAATAGACAATACTATACAATCTACACAACGTTTTCAGTAACATTAACCAGAATATAGTCAAACCCCAGTATCTGCCACTACAGCGGTACCTCGGGTCTCGACCACCTCGGAACTCGTCAAATTCAGGTCTCGACGCATTCTGACTAGAAAAATTTGTCTCGGTTCTCAAGGTTTGCTCGGTACTCGGCACACTTGGGTAACTCATTTCAGCCAAAACTGCTTCATGAATTCAGATTCGATTCAGAATCGATCATGATTCACGAATCAGTGATTCAGTACACAGTGATTCATTGATTCAGATTCACAATAGCCCTTGCTTGGTGAAGATCTCTACTAGTGATGTGTCGGTCACGTCCGATCCGGCTCTTTGAAATGAACGATGGGAGCCGGTTCCTGATTGTGAGCCGGTTGTGAGAGAGAGAGAGAGAGAGAGAGAGAGAGAGAGAGGAAGAGAGAGAACTTAGTAATAAATTAAGCTACAAACAATCTAAAAGAGCCACTAGGGAGCCAAAAAGAGCCCAGCTCCCTGAAAAGAGCCGAAATTCCCATCACTAATCTCTACTGTGTTTATCGTGTTTTTTTTTCTTTGTTTTCATTTACAGTACTGTATTATTAGTGCAAACAAATCTCTATGGGCCCTAAAAGGGTTTGTTATAAGAGCCAAACGAAAGCAAAACAGGAACTGAATGCTCCAGAACACAGGCTGCATTTAGCTTAGCAGCTATGCTAGCGCCCTGAGTTCAAAAATAAAGTAAGTGTTTTGCTTTTACTTTGCACTTTCAATCCATTACTCTCTACACTACATGATATTTTCAACACTTTATTATAAAATAAGCTTTGTGTGAATGATTTTGGTTAACTGTAGGATAATGTAAGTGTTTTAAACATTAACTTACTTATCATTACTTCTCATAGGCTTCACTATTGCATAAAATGCCTTACACAGTGTGGGCGAGGAGAACAGAGGTACCACTGTACCTTGTTCTGAAGAACAATTCGAACAGCAATTATTTATGTACACATTTGGAGCTTATTTCTATTTTTTCTTATGGAGGAATCCCTATATATTTAAAAATTCACATTTCTTTAATTATGAACTTTTTGATCGGGCCTCCTCCTTGCTTGTTATCTGAGGCCTTGCTCAAAGGTCTAATAGTGGTAGAGCCAAGATTTGAACTCACACCCTTCTGAGTAGCACATGTCATACATGACGTATGACAATACATGTCATGTACTTATTAAATTATTCTATAAAAATTCCGAATATTTAAGTAGCCAGAGAAAATCATGGAGATGGGACCAAAAATAAGTGTTATGTCATATGACCTTATTACTCTCCTGAATTCTGTTCAGAACTTCAAGTAAGCACACAAATCTATATGTTTTTAATAAGGGACTGTGGTAGCCTAGTGGGTAAGGTACTGGACTATGGACCACAAGGTCCAGGGTTCAAATCCCACCTGTGCCAAGCTGCCACTGTTGGGTCCTTGTGCAAGGCCCTTAACCCACAATTGCTTGGATTGTAAGATTGTACCAATTGTAAGTTGCTCTGGATAAGGGCATCTGCTGAATGCTGTAAATGTAAGTTGAATAATTTTGAATTAAAAGCCTCTAGACCTGAACCTCCCCTTTAAACATCCACCATATACACCAAAACAATATTCATCTTCTGGCTAACTTTTCCCAAACCTTTAATTTGGGAAAAGTGGACATTCACCTTTAATTAGCTTTGCAATTTACTCATTCAACCACTGGTCTACATCTTTAAAAACAACTCAAATTCAAAAAGTGCGATACATTTTCCATTGCATTCCATTTTAACTTATAACTTGATGTGGTGAGTAAAACAGAGGAAGACAGATGGGAAGGGACTATCTCCCTCGTTTCATTCTCACTGGAGTATACACATGGGTGTTTGGTGGGTCAGTATGGGGTTGTGCAACTGTGTAAGAGAGCTGTTTAGTGAAAAAGAGCACGTACGTCTGTATGCTATCGCTAGTTTATACGTTCCGACAAATCTTTTGCAAGTTGAATGCATCGTAAACCAAGGAGTTTAAAATATACTTTATATATCATAGTGTAGCCTACCATAAACATGCTTAAAACACTTATATTAACTTACAGGTTGGGCACTATCATTAACACAAAGCTTATTTCATAATAAAGTGTTGAATATCTCATGTAATGAATTGAATAATGTATGAGAAGTGAAAAACAAAATGGTTATTGTCATGACCACGGCTTTCCTCACTCAGTTTCCCAGCGCTCATCACTCCCAACATCACTCCTGCAAATAATAGATACCTGCAAAATCTATTAATATCAAGGTGCTGTCCTGCATGTCCTGAATGGCTCACAGTGGGATTATTCTTCAATGTTAAAATCTTCCAGTTCTTTAAAAGATGAAAGAAGCGAGGACCCAATCTACATTTATGTCATTTTAGGAGACGCCCTTATCCAGGGCGACTTACTGATACAATCTTTCACTCCAAGCAATTGTGGGTTAAGGGCTTGCTCAAGGACCCAACAGTGGCAGATTTGAACCCTAGACCTTCTGGTCCATAGTCTAGTATCTTATCCACTAGGCTACCACAGTACCACAGTCCAAGCTGCTGATTGGAGAGGCCACGGATGGAACATGACATCAAAGTTGTAATGAATTTTAGTAGTATGTGCTCTGTAAAAGTCTCAGATTTGATGTGGACGCTCATAGTTTTTGATCCCCACCACCATACTCAACAGAAGGCAGCAAAATTGCAAGTTGAAGGCATAACCTTCCATAAAAATCCATCCAGATGTAGGAAATCTGGTGAAAGTTGGTTCGTCAGACTGTACTATTTTTTCCAGTGCTCAGTGGTCCCACAAAGTTATACGTCTTCATGTATGGGCCTATTATTACAATGCCATTCATTTTGTAGGGTTGGACAGTAAGTACATTTACTTAATGAGTACTTTACTTAAGTATGGTTTTTGAGTATTATATTTTGCACCCTTCTGACTTTAACTTCATTACATTTTAGAGACAAATATAGTACTTTTCACTCCACTACATGTCTATCAAGGTCCTTGCTACTTTGATGAAGCTTCGAAAGTCTAAATGATTTCTTTCTAAAACATGACTGGTTTTTCAGCAGTGCCACTGACAAAGACAGCCTATTAATCAGTATAATGGGGGGACATCAAGTTCAAGATTCCTCAGCAAGCATTTTTGTTTCAGTTATTATGGGTATTGTGGCAATATTACAGTAATGTGATGGCCTAGGAATTGACTTGTAATACTTGAGTATTATTAAAAGCAAGTACTTCAGTGCTTGGTCCAACTTTCACTTGTATCGAAGTATCGTTTGACCAATATTATCTGTACTTTGTAAGTTGTGTACTTCATTCCACCTTTGTTCATTACAGGTCACAGTATTGTAAAACTCGCAGCATATAGGTTTTCCTGAGACTCATTCGCTGTGCCTGTACTTTTAGTAATTGTACTTTTAGTCCAGCTATATATCCCTGGCAGTGTAAAAGCAAGAAAGTTTGACCAATGTTCCTCATTATTGATTCTGTTCGTTCATGTTTAACTCACACTGCCGCCCTTGAGACTCTTCCTTTTGGAAATTTTAGTAATTTTCCATTTGGTCTCATTGGAACTCTGATAGTTTCCTGACATTGCTTCAAAATCTTACATGTCAAAGTGCTAAGTGTCAGACCTCTTTTATAGATGATACATGCTCACATAAGTCGTATTGGAGCCAAAAGTCTGAGGACCCTTGTGAAAATGCTTCTTTGGAAATCTGTGGAGAAGAACTTATACTGCAGCTCTATAAAGGCTCAAAACACACCTCAGTTTGTTTTACCAGAATTTATGGCAGGACTTAACAACAGAGAAAGCCCAGTGCTCAGTAACTGCATTAGATGCAATGTGGAATATTATACAATCATGCTGGGACAACATGGATTATCAGCTTTTGCACTGAGGAATCCATGCTAGCTGGAGGTGCAATTTTTTTGTTAACTTTTTTACTAATATTAACCTAAATAAATATTAGTTGTAATGACAAACATTGTGTTAAATTTAAAAAAAAAGCAAAATAGAAGCATTTCCACTAGTGGTCTCAGATTTTTTTGACCCCACTGTATATCAGAAATGTGTAATATTTGACCTATACTCATGAAATTTCTAATTTCTAGTCATTATGCAAACAGTGGGTTGTATTCAGAGTTTGAGAAACAAGTATGAATCATTCATTACTAGATACTCAAGTTAACCACATTCAAACTAGTCTTACATGAGTTTTGTAAGCAGTCCTGTCACACTGAATTATATGTGCTTTCAAGGTTGCCAGGTACTCCTGTGTTTGACCTCCAATTATAAACCAAGCTCCTGCATTTAAGTTAAAAAAGCTAGTAGATGAAATAAGATTAATGTTAAAACTTAAACAAACTTACAATATAAAATAAAAATATAAAAACAAATACAAATCTTTAACTCCAGACGTTGCGGCCATAAACAGCTGGTCAAATTAAACATGGTTAACAAACTTGCATAAGTAGGAACTACAGTGGGGCAAAAAAGTATTTAGTCAGCCACTGATTGTGCAAGTTCTCCTACTTAGAAAGATGAGGGAGGTCTGTAATTTTCATCATAGGTACACTTCAGCTATGAGACACAAAATCCAGGAAATCACATTGTAGGATTTTTAAAGAATTTAACTGGAAATCATGGTGGAAAATAAGTATTTGGTCACCCACAAACAAGGAAGATTTCTGGTCACAGAAATCACAGACCTGCAACTTCTTCTTTAAGAAGCTCTTCTGTCCTCCACTCGTTACCTGTATTAATGGCACCTGTTTGACCTCCTTCCATCAGTGAGAGCATTGAAGATGGAACATGGCTGGGTCTTCCAGCATGACAATGATCCCAAACACACCGCTCGGGCAATGAAGGAGTGGCTCTGTAAAAAGCATTTCATGGTCCTGGAGTGGCCTAGCCAGTCTCCAGACCTCAACCCCATAGAAAAGTTGTGGGGGGAGTTGAAAGTCCATGTTGCCCAGTGACAGCGATAGACTTACAGGAAACGTTTGAAATCTGTCATTGCCAACAAAGGTTATGTTACAAAGTATTGAGTTGAACCAAATTTATTGACCAAATACTTTTTTCCACCATAATTTTACAATTAAATTTCTTTTAAAAACCCTCCAAGTGATTTCCTGGATTTTTTTTTTCTCATTTTTGTCTCTCACAAAGTTGAGTGTACCTATGATGAAAAATTACAGACCCTCTCTCATTTTTCTAATGTAGGAGAACATTTTAGTGGATGACTAAATACTTTTTTTTGCCCACTGTACGGTACAGTCTGTGTTTTTTGCACAGACACCTTAGAGGGTCCCCCAATTTTCTCTGCCACGAAGAGATGTAAAAAAGAAAAGTTTGTACTTTGGCTTTGAGGTTTAAATATGTTTAAAAGTTTGATATTGCATTGCCTGCTCTGGGATTTTAGTGTTCTTCAAGTGGACTCATTCCCTCTTGGTTGTGTGCAGCAGCGAGGTATATTTAATTTTGTCATATCTTCCATTGTGCATAATATAGTTTGTTTCTCTACAATGTGTTTGATTGAACATGTGCTTGTTCTCTTCATTGACTGAATACAGTTTTTTTGCCAATAGTTTGGACAGTGCGCAGAAAAAATGATAAAATGCATAAAAACTCCAAACCTTAAACTACATGTTTTGCCATCAACCTGCAGCCTGAATACTGATGACTCCTCACCGCCACAACTCACAGCTCAACTCTGAATACAACCCATTGTAATTAATGTAACGTTTTCAGTGCCTTGCGTCTGAGATATTTCTCTAGACAATCGAATAGCGATCGGATCGTAGCCGTATCAAACTTGTTAGCAAATAAATGGTGCTGCTGCAGCATCCACTGCAGATCTCCTGCCCCCTACACACAAATTATTCCGGACGTGAAATGCGCATGGCAGGGTGGGTACACTTGATTCATTCCACCCTCATGTGGATCCCCACTTGATCAGGCGGGCGATGCTGTACATATCCGTGACGTCAAATTTAGTGGTGGGCACGGAGAAACCCAGGGACACCAGGAACACACGCTGCATTGTAGCCCAAAGTAATTCATCTGGGCTGTAGAGGTATTATTTGACCAAGCAATCAGAGCCTGAGCTTTTGGGTCTTTGAGCCAAAGTGCCTTTGAAGCACAAAGTGAACAAAAGCCCGACTCACAACGATGTATGCGCGCTACCTGAGAATATCTGTATGTCCATTAGGTGGTGGCTCTTTGTCATGGTTGGTTTCCCTGCATGTTTGTCATTTTACCACAATGGTATTTCTTTCTTCCATCTGATCACCTTTTCAGAGGGCATGACCTCCGTCTCCAGGCTGTTGGCACCAGCTAGTGCCTTGAGAGCACGCACTATCTCCATGGTTTTTTGATTGGGAAGTCCTGCCCACACAGGTTGATGAAAGTACTATCCAGCGATGACTGACCTGATACAGATCCCTTCATGCAGTTGATATCAGCCTGGACGCGACTCCAGCTGGCGTACACCACTTCTTCTCGTTTACTGACCAAGAAAACATTATCAAAACAAGAGATGATGCTGCTGATAACAGTCGTAATGGAGTTGGAAGCTTTTTTATCTATGTGGATACAGTAGAAGTTCTGTGGAGAGTATATAGACCTCAGGAGTCTCTCAAAATTCTGCACCTTATGGTGGACCACAATTGAATATGCAACTGGGAATTCCTCTTCCTCCTCACTCAGTGAGAGTGGGAGGTATTTGCGAGTCCTACGGTACTTCTCACAGTCTTTTGTCAGCTCGATATATTGCTCGTCATTGATCTGTGTTTTTTCCTTGAAGCTCTTGGTGATGGTAAGGAGCTTGCTGCGATCAATCTCATCAGAGTCTCCCTGGAAAATCTTCTCGCAGTCACAGTTATCTTCTGGAGTTTTCTCATCTCCAAATTCTAGCCAGCTGTAGTCCAGCTTTGCTTTGCTTTGGAGGACGACAAAAAGCATGACCATGGGGATACTCAGTACAAGCCCAGCCAACAGCAACTTCAAGTATTTTTTCAGTCTGAGCTTTGCTGAAATCATGATCCCAGTTGTCGCTAGAATCACCTGGAAGAGCAGACATGCATTGCGTTAGGACTGGATATATTCCTATCACAGTACATGCTCAACCAAACATTTTGTAAACATCTACAGTGCATTCGGAAAGTCTTCAGACCCTCTCACTTCGTTCACATTTTGTTTTGTTGTGGCCTTGTGCTAAAATAGCAAAATCAAGTTTTCCCCATCAATCTACACAAAGCAAATGTTGTATGGACATAAGTATTCAGACCCTTTGCTATGACACTTGAAATTTGGCTCTGGAGGCCCCCCATTTTTCTTGATCATCTTTGAGATCAAGGATGTTTGTACACCTTGATTGGAGTTCACCTGTGGTAAATTCAGTTGACTGGACATGATTTGGACACAGCTTTCTATATAAGGTCTCAAAGCTTTCTATACTTTTGCATAAATATGACCTAAAACATCATCAGATTTTCACACAAGTCCTAAAAGTAGATAAAGAGAACACAGTTAAACAAATGAGACAAAAATATCATACTTGGTCATTTATTTATTGAGGAAAATGATCCAATATTACATATTAGTCAGTGGCAAAGTATGTGAACCTCTAGGATTAGCAGTTTAATTTGAAGGTGAAATTAGAGTCAGGTGTTTTCAATCAATGGGATGACAATCAGGTGTGAGTGGGCATCCTGTTTTATTATTGAAAGAACAGAGATCTATCAAAGTCTGCTCTTCATAACACATTTTTGTGGAAGTGTATCATGGTACGAACAAAGGAGATTTCGGTTTCTGAGGATCTCAGAAACAGAGTTGTTGATGCTCATCAGGCTGGAAAAGGTTACAAAACCATCTCTAAAGAGTTTGGACTCCACCAATCCACAGTAAGACAGAATTGTGTAACAATGGAGGAAAATTCAAGACCATTGTTACCCTCCCAGGAGTGGTCGAACCCAACAAAGATCACTCTAAGAGCAAGGCGTGTAATAGTTGGGCGAGGTCACAAAAGGACCCCAGGGTAACTTCATAAGCAACCGAAGGCCTCTCTCACACCTGGCTAATGTTAATGTTCATGAGTCCAATGGTGTGCATGGGCAGGGTTTTGCAAGGAGAAAGCCCACTGCTCTCCAAAAAGAACATTGCTGCTCATCTGCAGTTTGCTAAAGATCACCTGGACAAGCCCCAGAAGGCTATTGGAAGAATGTTTTGTGGATGGATGAGACCCCAAAATAGAACTTTTTTTGTTTAAAAGAAAAGCGTTAATGTTTTGGAGAAAGGAAAACACTGCATTCCAGCATAAGAACCTTATCTCATCTGTGAAACATGGTGGTGGTAGTATCATGGTTTGGGCCTGTTTTTGCTGCATCTGGGTCAGGACGGCTTTGCCCATCATTGATGGAACAATGAATTCCCTCTGAATTATATCAGATAATTCTAAAGGAAAATGTCAGGACATCTGTCCATGAAACTGAATCCTCAAGAGAAGGTGGGACATGCAGCAAGACAACGACCCTAAAAGCACACAAGCCGTTCTACTAAAGAAATGTTTAAAGAAGAATAAGTTCATGTTTTGGAATGTGGCCAAGTCCAAAGTCCTGACCTTAATCCAATGAAATGTTGTGGGAAGGACCTGAAGAGAGCAGCTAATGTGAGGAAACCCACCAACATCCCAGAGCTGAAGCTGTTCTGTACGGAGGAATGGGCTAAAATTCCTCCAAGCCGGTGTGCAGGACTGATCAACAGTTACAGGAAACGTTTAGCTGCAGTTATTGCTGCACAGGGGGGTCACACCAGAAACTGAAAGCAAAGGTTCACATACTTTTGCCACTCACTAATATGTAATATTGGATCATTTTCCTCAATAAATAAATGACCACATAATATTTGTGTCTCATTTGTTAACTGGGTTCTCTTTATCTACTTTTAGGATTTCTGATGATGATGTTTTAGGTCATATTTATGAAGAAATACAGAAAATTCTAAAGGGTTCACAAACTTTCAAGCACCACTGTATGATTTCTGGCCTATGAAGTATAGTTTCCCATGGGTCATCTAAGCAGGTGGCCGGTCAATCAAAATTATATCTTATCTCAAAGGGTGAGGATGACCATAAGCTTGTCTAAGATGTACAAATAATCAGTAAATGAACCAAAACAATCTCACTCTCTCTAAACTGTAGCACAGGGGAGACACAGTTATGTGTGTGTGCTAAGTGCATTGTACGTGGACAAGCTGTATAAATATATTATAGTTGAACTATAGAATTTGCTATTTTGGCAAAACCATACAATGTATTTGAGTATGACTATGTATTAGCGATGATAATTAGATGGTAAAATGAAACATTTATATAAAAAGCATGTGTAGGAGCTGACGCCACCATTAAAGTCTTAGCAAGGGAATTGGGCAGCTTTCAGAAGAAAAACATCCCAAAATCAGAGATAACAAACCTGGGTAGGGGAGGAGATTTTCTAAAAGTTGTAAAACAATCATGACATAATGTCTGAAGCTAACGTGCAGAGCAGTGTATAAAGACCCTGAGAACTGCTGATCACTGGCATCTTCGCATCGCTGTTATGATGTGTGGTTGTCCTTATTGTCTGTCAAAAAAAAGAAGTCCTGCTCCATTTCTAAGTTCGCATCTAACCAAGTACGCTCCAAATCCCCGGATGTGTTCTTGCTCTGCCCATATTGTCGAGGATGCATTGGAGCAGACTTGAGTACTTGGACAGCAAAATATCCCACAATGCATTGTCAGGTCGGTAATGGCGGATGAGAGGACTCCCAACCGAATGCATAATTTTCAATGTAATACTGTTATTGTGTCACGGAATGAAGTTATAAGATTTTTTTAGGTGAGAATGTAGTTGTTTAAAATTGAACTATGCGGTCAGTTTATCAAGATAAAGCCTACATAAAAATTCTCAGACCATTTCGGAGATGTGACAAAGTTATTACCCTATTTATTATGTATTATAGGTATTATTTATTCAACCTGTATTCTAAATATGAATTGTGTGATACAAATTGAAGTTCAGAATTAAATTCCCTTCTAAAATCAGACTTGTTTGGGACGGTTTTTATTTATGCTTACATGAGATCGGTCCGTTGTTACACGTAGATTAAACTATTCAATGGAAAGTACAAGATCTGAGCACTTCTTCCACCACTGCCAGGCTTTATACAAGATGTTTTAGGATTTAATCTAGGTGTAAAAAGTAAACTGTCTTAACTCCATATCCAAGTACGCTGCTGTTCCAACTTTAGAATAACCAAACTGTGTCCTCCCATTATCAGGAGAATGTCCTCGCAAGTCCAACTTCCTAGTCCAGACTAGGAATTACGCAAGTCCGAACTTCACGTACTTAGTATTGAGAAACAGCCTCTTTTATAGGAGAGCAGGGCAGACAGTTATCAAACTAACATAGGGAGATGAAAAGCTATGTACGTGTCATACAACCCATTCTACTTCCACTGTTTGTCTATGGAGGATTAATGTCCGGTTGTTGTTATAAACCTGTCAGAATTGAGTGTGGCTTAAATATTAGCCATCACTATTCAGAAGGCGTGTCTACATACTTTTCACCATATAGTGTACATTTAGCAAGTGCTAACCAAGCTACGAAAGAAGTTCTAAGCATGTTCAGTAATACAGTCTGCAAAATCTCCCCAAAGACAAAGAGAAGTTATAGGAACGTTCTGTAACACATGTTCAATATCACCTTCAACATGCTGTAACCATGTGAAGAGAGAAACTGTATGTTCGCTAACACATTCAATATGTTTTAATCATGCTAACAGAAAAGCTATATATATCAGTAACACAGTCTCACCATGTGAAGCTATAGGTTAGTCAGAGAGTAAGGAAGGGAGGTGGAGGGTATACATATAGTCTGGAAACCATTCGTAGTTTGGATAGTGGGTTATATAGGGTTCAACTGTGTGTTTATTTCTAGGTCAGAAGATTTATTAGTCGTTGTATTGCCAAAAAATGTAATTCATTTTACATTTACATTTACAGCATTTAGCAGACGCCCTTATCCAGAGCGACTTACAATTGATACAGTCTTACAATCCAAGCAATTGTG
>JAJAGP010004223.1:0-54104 GCA_025084515.1 Ancistrus triradiatus | reverse complement strand
CCCACAGTTGATTTATTCACACCAACCAGCTTGCCTATTGTAGATTCACTCTTCCCAGCCTGGTGCAAGGCTACAATTTTCTTCCTGGTGTCCTTCGACAGCTCTTTGGTCTTGGCCATGGTTGAGTTTGGAGTCTGACTGTTTGAGGCTGTGGACAGGTGTCTTTTATACAGATAACGAGGTCATACAGGTGCCATTAATACAGGTAACGAGTGGAGGACAGAAGAGCTTCTTAAAGAAGAAGTAACAGGTCTGTGAGAGTCAGAAATCTTGCTTGTGTATGGGTAACCAAATACTTATTTTCCACCATGATTTACAATTACATTCTTTAAAAATCCTACAATGTGATTTCCTGGATTTTTTTTTTTTCTCATTTTGTCTCCCATAGTTGAAGTGTACCTATGATGAAAATTACAGACCTCTCTCATCTTTCTAAGTAGGAGAACTTACACAATCAGTGGCTGACTAAATACTTTTTTGCCCCACTGTACACCTGTTTGAAATGATACAAGTAAAACAGGAAGGTCAGAACAGTTGGATTTAATTACATAAAACAGTACATATCTTTATTTATAAATCGCATAAATATTTGTTGAGAAAACATACTGATTGAGCAATAGGTTGGCCCATCAAGGACACTCCACTTCTGAAGCAGAGACACCCACACTCATTTGGCAAGCAAAATTCACACTGACATTCTGAACAGATTAGATATACCATCTTTCAGGCTTTCATTCAGAATATCCAAGGACACAAGGCTACATTCGATGCCTTGTAATAGGGGCAGGTAAGACAAGTTTATACATCATTGTGAAAACTAAATGTTTCTGTAATGATAGAAAAATGTAACATTTTTATCTTGTGGAGACATTTTGCTTGTTTTAAACAGAGTTATTTTAATTATAACTTAAGCAAAATGAGTCTTTTCCAATTGTAACTTTTCACAAGTCCATTCCAACCTATTTATATAAATCGGTTACTGATAATCATTTACCTTGAGACACCAGATTGCTTGAGATCTTCCCTCTTCTCTGAGTAGCATGAGGGAAATCTACCCCTGTAACCAGGTAAGATTAAGTCACAGCAAATCTTTTAAGGAGATTGAGAAGATGAAGTTGAGAAACAAATTCAGTGTAAAGGTACAGTATTTTACCGCCCCTTTCCTTTTAAATGCGTGATCATTGTGGTGTTTGTGTTTAAATACTCCCACCTTTCATTTATCTTCACTAATTCTGGAAAATTTTCTAACAAATCTGACGGTTCATGCACAATAAACAGTGCGGTATGAACGGAGTGTCTGCAAAACAGGCTGCATTGTTTCATCTAGAAGAAAGAAGCTACGGCAAACCTGTTCATGCTCTGCAGTATGCTTGGTGCAGACCTGCCATGCAGCCAAGTAATTCTATACCAGCAGGAAGTTCTATACATCCTAGAGATTTGCAGCATGGATCTTTCAGTGAAGATGACTTTCCGAGAAACCACAAAATTGTATTGGTAATTGTACAATGAATCCTGGCTCATAATACGATAGGACATAATTCTGGCCTAATCCCTTGACCATATAACAGTGATTTAATTAATAGCTCTAATTAAGGATGCATATCATAATCTCAACTTGGAGTTGTACATTATTATGTGTGCCCTGGTTGCACAGTAATGTCGTCCTTGGGAATAAACACAATGACAAATAGGGAAGATTATATGCACACAAATAGCCTCAAGAATTCCCACAGGAATACTTCACACTGTGATGGATCTGGAGTATAACATAACAGCAGGAGCCAAAGACTGCATTCTGTATAGGGTCTAGGAGGTTATAAGGTAAGCCAGTTTCCAAGCAAGTAGCAATATAACATTTCAAGCATCAATCCTTTACAGTTCATTTTCTGAAACATCTAAACTTCTGATTGTAATTATTTGTTTTTTTTCTTTTCAATTTGAACACAGTAAATGCATTAGTTGTATTATTATTTAATAACATTCAATCCAAAATGTCAGTGTGTTCCATATTCTGAGGCTGGTATCTTGCTTGTTACCTCTCATAAAGGCTTTAGTATTCGTGTTGTTTTGATTAATCCAAAGCATGTCTACATGTAGCCATATTTCTAACGATGTAAAGATGTTCTTATGATGTTCCAGACTTTGTCAAGGGTCAAAATTGTACAAATCTTGACATAGGAAGTCACCTCAATGCTAAAAGACTGCTTTGATGACACTGGCTGGGACCTGTTTGAACAGGAAGTAGATCCTGGGGAATATGCCTCATCAATACTTGATACATAAACATTTAGCATAAGGAATATACTTGCACAAAAATAGAAATGTTTAATAATCAAAATCCATGGATAAACAGCAATGTGTGGGCATTAAAAAATAAAAAATAGTTATAGGTCAGGAGGCAAAAAGGTCTATGAAGAACCTTGAGAAAACTGAGGAACACTGAGATGAACAACCCCTGCAGCATGTGGAATGGAGTTAAGGCTACAAGATCAACACTCCGAAGCCAAATGATGACAACAGTCTACCTGATGTCCTCCACCAGGTGTTTGCCTGATTTGACAGTCAAAATAGCAGAGCCGCTTCTCATACAGCACCTCCTATGGGTGAGCACTGGTTCTACAGTACCACCAGGTGAGATCCACCCTGAAGAAAGTTAATGTCAAGAAAGTAGCAGGTCCAGAAAGAGTACACGGATGGACGCTGAAAAATGTGCCAGTCAGCGAGCAGAGGAGTTTGCAATGATATTCACAATATCCTTGCAACAAGCATCCATTCCTGCTGGCATTTAATCTTCCGTTCTTATCCCTGTCCCCAGTAACTTACCAGCTAGGAGCCTGAATGACCAACACCCATAGTCAGGAAGTGCTTTGAGAGACTGGTGCTCTCATACAGATACAGATATAGGTCAGCACCAGTTTGCCTATCAAGCAAACTGTTCAGTGGACGATGCTGTCTAAGCTGCACGTCATGTGGATCTGACACATTTGGAACAATCTAACACCTATGTGAGCATGTACTTTGTTGACTTTAGCTCTGCATTTAACACCATAAGCCCTCACAAACATGTCAAAAAAATTAATCATCCAGGTCTGAACATCACCTTCTGCTCATGGATCACAAATTTTCTCACTGACAGAGCACAGTACATCAGGAATGAGAACCACACCTCTTCCACTTTCATTCTGACCACTCGAAACCCTCAGGACTGCTGAGCCCAGTGCTGTTCAATCTCTTTACCTACAACTACAACCTCGTTCTATCCTCCAGTATGAAAACTAAAACAGCTGACAACAGCACAATAGTGGGTCTCATCTCATAGATGGATTACAGATATGAGGTACAATTGTGCTTAAAGGTTTGTGAAGCCTTCATACAATTTTCTATATATCTATGTGGATTAACTTAAAACATCAGATTTCCACACAAGTCCCTAAAGTAGACCCAAATTAAACAAGAATATTATACTTTTTCATTTACTGATCTATGAAAATGATCCACTATTACCCATTTGTATCAGGTATGTGAACCTCTGTGATTAGCAGTTAATTTGTGGGTGAAATTTAAGTGGGATAACAAATCAGATGAGAGTGGGAGAAAGTATTTAAAGAACTGGGCTCTATCTGATCCAAGATCTGATCTGAAAAGGACCTCAAAACAAGAGTTGTTTATGCTCACCAGGCTGGAAAAGGTTACAAATCCACCTCGAAAGAGTTTGGACCCCACCAATTCACAGTCAGACAGATTGTGTACAAATGGAAGAAAGAAAGACCACTATTGCCCTGCTGACCAACAATGATCACTCCAGGAGCCAGGCATGTAATAGTCTGAGAGGTCACAAAGGAACCCAGGGTAACTTCTAAGCAACTTATAGTGCTGCTTGAAAGTTTGTGAACCCTTTAGAATTTCTATATTTCTGCATAAATATGGCCTAAAACATCATCAGATTTTCACATAACTCCTAAAAGTAGATAAAGAGAACCTAGTTAAACAAATGAGACACAAATATTATGCCTGGTCATTTATTTATTGAGGAAAATGATCCAGTATTACATATTAGTCAGTGGCAAAAGTATGTGAACCTCTAAGATTAGCAGTTAATTTATAGGTGAAATTAGAGTCAGGTGTTACCAATCAATGAGATGACAATCAGGTGTGAGTGGGCACCCTGTTTTATTTAAAGAACAGGGATCTATCAAAGTCTGCTCTTCACAACACATGTTTGTGGAAGTGTATCATGGTACGAACAAATGAGATTTCTGAGGAGCTCAGAAAAAAAGTTGTTGATGCTCATCAGGCTGGAAAAGGTTACAAAACCATCTCTAAAGAGTTTGGACTCCATCAATCCACAGTCAGACAGATTGTGTGCAAATGGAGGAAATTCAAGACCATTGTTACCCTCCCCAGGAGTGGTCGACCAACAAAGATCACTCCAAGAGCAAGGCGTGTAATAGTTGGCGAGGTCACAAAGGACCCCAGAGTAACTTCTAAGCAACTGAAGGCCTCTCTCACATTGGCTAATGTTAATGTTCATGAGGTCCACCATCAGAGAAAAACACTGAACAAACACAATGGTGTGCATGGCAGGGTTGCAAGGAGAAAGCCACTGCTCTCCAAAAAAAACATTTGTTGCTCGTCTGCAGTTTGCTAAAG
Organism: Ancistrus triradiatus; assembly: GCA_025084515.1. Lineage (NCBI taxonomy): Eukaryota > Metazoa > Chordata > Actinopteri > Siluriformes > Loricariidae > Ancistrus > Ancistrus triradiatus. Next base: position 49,454 of record JAJAGP010004223.1, on the reverse strand, counting down.
ATTCATGTTGGACAAGTCAGAAGGCTATTGAAAGAATGTTTTGTGGACTGATGAGACCCAAAATAGAGCTTTTTTTGTTTTAAAAGAAAAGCGTTATGTTTTGAAGAAAAGGAAAACACTCTGCATTCCAGCATAAGAATCTTATCCCATCTGTGAAAACATGGTGGTGGTAGTATCATGGTTTGGGCCTGTTTTGCTGCATCTGGGCCAGAACGGCTTGACATCATTGATGGAACAATGAATTCTGAATTATAGCAGAGAAGGAACATGGTCCAGGACATCGGTCCATAAACTGCATCTCAAGAGAAGGGTGGGTCATGCAGCAAGACAACGACCCTAAGCAGACAAGTCGTTCTACCAAAGAATGGTTAAAGGAAGAATAAAGTTAATGTTTTGGGAATGGCCAAGTCAAAGTCCTGACCCTTAATCCAATCGAAATGTTGTGGAAGGACCTGAAGCGAGCAGCGGCTATTTGTGAGGAAACCCACCACCATCCCAGAGATGAAGCTGTTCGTATGGAGGAATGGCTCTAAAATTCCTCAAGCTGGGTGTGCAGGACTGATCAACAGTTAAACAGGAAACATTTAGTTGGGCAGTTTAGTGCTGCACAGGAGGGTCACAAAGCATATACTGGAAAAGCAAAGGTTCACAATACTCTTGCCACTCCTAATTATAATATTGGATCATTTTCCTCAATAAATAAATGACCAAGTATAATATTTTTATCTCATTTGTTTAACTGGGTTCTCTTTATCTACTTTTAGGACTTGTGTGAAAATCTGATGATGTTTTAGATCATATTTATGCAGAAATATAGAAAATTCTAAAGGGTTCACAAACTTTCAAGCACCGCTGTAAGACCATTCTCACATTGGCTAATGTTAATGTTCATGAGGGTGGCATGTTGCTGCAGTGGTCAGCATTGATCCTCATCTCGCCAAGATCCCCACTTCGATTAATTAAACACCATTAATTGGTGTTTCTAAACTGCCCTAAGTGTGTGTGTGTGTGTGTGTGTGTGTGTGTGTGTGTGTGTGTGTGTGTGTGTGTGTGGGTGTGCGCGCGCCCTACGATAGATTGGTGTCCTGTCTAGGGTTGTTCCTGAGTTGCACCCTGTGCTGCTGGCGCCGATTTCATTTTCCCACAACTCTGACAAGGAGTAAGTGGATAAGAAAGTGAGTGAGTGAATGAATGGATGAATAATGTTTGAGTCCAAGATCAAGAGAACACTGAACAACAATTATGTGCATGGCACCCTAATCCTAGAAAAATGCATTATGAAATATACCAGCAAATTCTAAGAGAAACTACTAGGATATCTGTCCATGTACTGAATTTCAAGAGAAAGTTGAAATGCTTAAAATATTTAATAATTTGCCTTATTTACTTATACCATATGCATATAGTTAAAAATTTGGAATGGTTAAATCAGAAATGTTGTGGAAGAAGTTAATGTCAAGTCAAGTCACGTCAGATCTATTTATATAGTGCTTTTTACAATGGAGCATTGTCTCAAAGCAACTTTACAAGTTTAGATTATCTCCTAATAACTACGTCCAATCCCAAATTGAGGAAGCCTAGGGCGACAGTGTCAAGAAAAAAACTCCCTAACTGTTATGAGGAAGAAACTTTTGGAGAACCAAGACTCAAAAGGGACCCAACCTCCTTGGGCGGCGTAGATGATAAATCTAAGAATGAGTTTTAGATGTGGGTTTCCTCACATCTAAGAATGTGAGGAAACCCACTGACATTTCAGAGTTGAAGCTGTTCTGTACATATCTTTGTTTAATCTGCATATACTATTGATCCTGTCTGTCAGACCTGTAGTTACCAGTGCTGTAAACATATTTCTCAGCATTACAGTTCATAATCCAATATTAATCTCCTCCAACAGTTTTTGCTTGTGGAACTCTAAACATAACAAGACCCATATGTCAGCCTGGTTGCATTTAAAGGAACTTTAAAGAATTCTCTAGCCACTGCACATAGGCATATAGGCCCTTACCACAGACAAAAGGTTTGATTATCCACTTTGAAGGGCTTAAGATCACTGAATTGATGTTCTCATGGTTAATGACAATTTGCAAGTGTTATATTTAAGCTTGTTCACTGCATAACTTGTTCATTTCTCACGTTATTCCCAGGGGTACCCAAACTATTGCATAAGGCTGAGCTTTTGGAGAAAATGACTAATTGTTAAGGGAGGAAGGAGGGAATTCGAAGTTATGTATTACCAGCATAGTTGCCTGGGAGAAAGTAACTGGAATAAAATGGCTGTGGTGGTGCAGTATTGGCAAGTTGGATGGAACTACATCAGAACAGCTGTGGGAAGCCAAGTTTGCCTGTTCATTGTTAGAGAGTACTGATTTATCATTATGGGTAGTTTACTGACTGACTGTCATTACAGATGGATTTCCAGTGGCTAGGTATCCGTGTCAGTCAAGGGACACGTCACACATGTATTGTCTGTGGTCCTCAGCCACACAGTGCAGATGATGTTGATAGAGATGGGTTGAAATAGGTTATGTTGTGTAAGGATGCATGTACCTTCTTTGTTGTAGAATTGTTTACCATAACATAGCCTACATCCCTATTGCTGTTATGTGTAAAATAGCCTACATGTGCTTCATTTCTAAATGCTGACTGGATTAATTCTCTCTCTCTCTCTCTCTCTCTCTCTCTCTCTCTCTCTCTCTCTCTCTCTCTCTCTCTCTCTTTGTATCATAGCAACAACAGGCGCGAATCAGCGCAACATCAGCAGCAGCGGCAGCAACAGCAGCAGCAGCAGCAGCGCGCCATCATCACCACTCTGTCCTGCACTCGGTCCTGCCTGCCAGCTACGTTGCGTCTTTGCGCCGATTGTGTGAGCTGCGCTGAACATACCAGACTGGAAAACCGCGACCCGTTAGTTTACAGGATTAGATTGGGTGGTGAGATTAGTGGGTTTAAAGCCTAACTGGACTGGAAACATCACACTGAAACCAATCTGGCAACCCCTGCCTGGCTTTAGACTGTGTCCGGACCGGACTGGGCGCAGCGCAGTGCTGCTGACTGACTAACGGACAGATAGAGAAACGGAGTGAGAACGAGAGGATGGATGGAACCGATCTTGCAGAGAGACGCGGAATGAGTATGGATTTAGCAAATCTGCCTGTCCATGCGGAATTACGCGCGGGTTTTCTTCTTTTTCTCCACTGCGCAAAATGAAAACCTCGGAAAGTTTTGCTGATCGTCAACTGATGTAGATTATGATACTGATGCCCTGTTCTCTTCCGGTGAGTAACATCACCCGATGGGTGTTCATTTGCCCTTTACTTATACACACTGAATCTGTGGTGGCTTCCAGTTGTTTCTTTTCAGAGATCTTTATTTTCCTCTTTCTGTGGATTTCTGGACGTTGAACACTGTGTCACGACGCAGATGGCAGCGCACCATTTTCTGTATATTTGTCTGTTTATTGTCTGCCAGTGCTTGTTTAATCCTGGGCGAATGGGAACACATGGCGCGCTTCTAATTCCATAGCATAGGGAGTTGTAATTGAGTGTACACTAACAGCACCTACAATTTGAGTACCTGTCTACACGTTCAATCTCAATCCACTCACTCATTAGAAACTGCTGTAGCAGCTATACAGCCATTCATTTTGTGAACTACATCTACCTTAAGGAAAGCATTTACTGATTTTCTAGCTCTACATATCACCTTATACACTAACCATCACTGCCAAATCTGTCCCCAGCCACACATTCAGCTGAGTGATGAGTGATGTACAGGTCCACAGTACACAGGTCCTCCGAAGGACACAGCAGGTGCAGATGGAGGATGTAGTGATGTAACTGGAAGTAGCAGGGCAGATTCGTGTTTGCCACCACATTGACTTTCTTCTGGGGGGGAAAAGGACAAAGCTAGTTACCAAATTGTCTAACTGCATTCTCAAATGTACAACAGGTTCATTATGCCTTGATACTAAATGTGCTTAAAGCTACACTACATCCTGCAGGTCCTTTCATTATCCACCCCAGTGACAAGTACACTGTATTTCTACAGTAAGTATGCATGTATCCATTTATCTGAAAGTGCGGTAGTGTCCCCATCTTTATTAGGCACCATGAAAACAAATGTTGTACTTGTATTATTGCATGGACTCAGTCTTTGTCAAGCACTGAGAAGGAACAAATACAAACCTGCAGTCCACCATGGGCTGAAGATCAGCAATTTCACACTCTACTTTCAAACTATTAAACCTCCTTAAGCTATCTTAAACATATTGAAGCGTACAGTAAAACATATAGTAAAATGCAACAAAGACTGTTTTATACTATTTAGCCAGAAACATTGATATGCCGTTCATGTAGAACAAACAATAAAATGCTGAAACCAGAGCTTCTGTGTTTCGGATTAAGAGATATAACCTTACAGCATTTCTTGAATTGTGGCATTCTATAAAATCCATGGACATTTTAAGGTCAAGAATTCAAAGGGAAAGAAAAAAAAAACAGAATATAAATTAACAGAGAGCGAAAGAAGCTTTTTTGGCAACAGTGGCAGCAGCAGATCATTGCAAGCACGTGAGACTGATCTCTTGAATAGTGCTGAAGGATTGCTTTTTTTGTGCTGGAAGAATTATGATACAGTTTTATCCCTTACAATGTATCATTATGCTTCTCCATCCAGCAAAGGACAAGAGTTCATTCAGTTCAGTGTGCTTGTTGATGGATTGGCTATATATATATATATATATATACACACAACTATACGTAGTATGTTTATTGGTAGTAGACTGGCTAGTCTGAGGTCGGAGAATTTTAGAGACTGCTGATCTAGTGGGATTTTCATGCACAGTCATCTCTAGGGATTGAAATGGTCCCAAAAAAGAGAAAATATCCAGTGAGCAGCAGTTCTCTGGGCAGCAATGTCTTGTTGATGTAAGAGGTCAAAGGAGAACAGCCAGACTGGTTCGAGCTGATTGAAAGGCTACAGTAAATCAAATAAATACTCATAACAGAGGTATACAGAAGAGCATCTCATGCAAAACACGTGAACCTTGATGCAGATGTACTACAGCAACAGAAGATCACACTCCACTCCTGTCAGCTAAGACCAGGTAACTGAGGCTGCAATTAGCACAAACTTACCAAATCTCGACAACGGAAGTCTGGAAAAACATTGCCTGGTCTGATGAGTCTCGCTTTCTGCAGCAACATTTGGATGGTAGGGTAAGAATTTGGCGTAAACAAGATGAAAGCATGGATCCTTCCTGCCTTGTAGCGATGATTCAATCTGGTGGTGGTAGTGTAATGATGTGGAGGATATTTTCTTGGCACATTTTTGCCCTTTAACACCAATTGAACTTGTTGATCACAGCTTACGTGAGTATTGTTGGTGATCATGCCCATCCCTTTATGACCACAGTGTACCTGTCTTAAACTGGTTTATTGAATACTGTATATAAATGGCCTCCACAGTCATCAAATCTCAACCCAATAGAGCACCTTTGGGATGAGGTGGAAGGGGACATTTGCATCATGGATGTGCAGCCGACAAATGTGTAGCAGCTGATGTTATCATGTCGCTATGGACCAAAGTCTCTGAGGAATGATTCCAGTATCTTGTTGAATCTATGCCACAAGGAATTAAGGCAGGTCTGTGAAGGGCAACAGTGGATCCACTTGTGTGTACACTTACCGATCACTTTATTAGGTAAACCTTCTTGTTTCTACATTCGTTGTCCATTTCAGTTACAATTACCATATAGATCATTATGCAGTTCTACAATTACAGACTGTAGTCCATCTCTTTCTTTACATACTAGGTTCATCCCCTTTACTCTGATCTCTAATGGGCAGGACCCCACACATCTGGTATTTAGGTGGTAGATCATTCTCAGCACTGCAGTGACACTGATGTGGTGGTCTGTCGGTGTGTGTTGTGCTGGTGCAAGTGGATCAGACACAGCAGTGCTGCTGGAGGTTTTATTGACCTCCAGCTGTTTTATATTTTATATTTTTTCTGGGCTAAGTGGATTGTTTTCAAACTTCATTTCTTGTTTAAGAAAATAGGCTTGATCACCTGCAGTCATGTAATGTAGGTTCAGGTTTGCGATCAGACTATTTTTCTGTGTAACAGTGAAGACATTTTGTTTCGGTAACATAATATTGTTTCATATTAGCAGCCTCCTTTTTTTTCTCTAGACAGATATGGACAAACAAGGAACATACAGTCCATGTCATGTAACTAATATCCATCATAAATATGCCATTTCCAGCCTTCATCTTGGGCTTGACTAACGTGATTAACTTATCAGTGTGTACTGTACTCATATAGATTTGCATTGTTTCCATTGTAATGGTTATATCATGTCAGGTAAAACAATGTAGTGAATTTGATTGAAAATTGTTCCTTTACTCTCTCAAGAGGTGACCTCTTTAGGATTTTGATTCATTAATTCAAGCAGGCTCCAGATATCATAACAACATTTATGTAAATGATCATATTGTCAGCCATGTCAGTATCGCCCACAACTAACTGCAAATCATAATAAATGTTCAGACTGTTGTCTATTAAATTGCATCATAACCCCATAACTGAGTTGCTAGTGAAAGCAAGATGCTGCAGCCTCCTCATAGGTACTGAGTGTCTAGAGTCTGAATTTAGAATGTGCATGATTAGGGCAATTGTTAGTTTAATGATCATGCTCATTAAACTCCATATAAACTCATCACTGGGCCTTGTCTTGTTATTAGAGCACTCGAAGGTGAAATGGATTTCATAATGGAGTGGTTTTGTTTTATTGAACCAATCAAGAATTTAGTGTTACGGTAAAAAACAAAAAGGCTGTTTCTTTAATGATGTTATGTCCTACTGATCTCTAGTCAGAGATGCAGACAATATGATTGTCTAGATTGTTTCTCATCCATGTTTTCATTTCCATGGCAAGAAGAAGAATATGATAGTATTGCTTTAGTGCACAGTGAGCTTTGTGACTAGTATAGTATCACATCCCAGTCTCTCTCATCTCTGCTTCCATTTTTGCTAAAGTGTCACTTAGAAATGTTTTCACAGTGCCATACTAGATTTAGTAGACCATAATTGCTGCGGCCATTTCCGGGCAGCAAAACATCATTACAAACCCTTTCTTGCCCATACCGCTCTGGCCCATCAGTTATTTCATCTCATCTCATGCATTTCAGCTAACAAGTCATTATCTTGCTCTCACCTCGCTCCTGCCTACTGGCTTCTAACTTCAGATATACATTCATGCTGTGCACTCTGACCTGTAAGTCTTTGCCATTAACAGCATCATCGACTGCCAGTGCACGTCAATCCCCTCATGACATGATTGCACAACTGATTTTCTTGTTTACACTGTTCTCTGCTGTTTGCTTTGATGTGGGATGCATGGAGACAAACCTTTGAACTTCAATGCTCAACACTAATTTTTAAAAGACTGATATGTTCTTTAACAATAGAGAAGCATGTCTGAATGACATTTTCCTCATCAAAATAAAAGCCTTTTCTGTTTACAAAAATATGGTTCAATAATAATTACATGAACAGTTTCTGAATGTCAAATATTACCACAAAAAGCAGCAAACATTAAAAATAGAATTAAAACTTGGTATTGATACCCTTACCTTTTATACTGCATCAGGAACGCTGTTTTGTAGAATCAGCTTATAGGTTGCTCCAAACATCTTGGAGATTGTGCCACTGTTTCATGCATAACCTGTTGGGTATTGAGCAATCCATAAAAGCATGTGTTGTTGTAAGGCATTAATAAACAAGGGCTGGTGACAAATTACCATCTCAAATTGCATGCCACTCAGTGCTTATACCATCAGTAATTACAGTTAAACATCAGTATCCAAACTCCCAGGGTCTAGTTTTCCATGAGGACATTTGAGGAATTTTAAACCCTACCTGATATCCACTAATGAATGATAAGTAGAAAATGAAAGCTGGGAAATCAAACACTGTGTGCAACAGTGTATTTGACATAGTGGTATGAAAAAGTGTTTGCCCCTTCCTGATTTCCTATGTATTTTGCATGTTTGTCACACTTAAGTGTTTTGGAACATCAAAACAATTTAAATATTAGTTAAAGACAACACAAGTAAAAACAAAATGCAGTTTTTAAATGAAGGTGGTTATTATTAAGGGAGAAAAAAAATCCAAACCTACATGTCCCTGTGTGAAAAAGGACCTGCCTGACAAAGTGAAGTACACCAAAAGATCCTTAAAAGCTACACATCATGCTGAGATCCAAAGAAATTCAGGAACAATTGAGAAAGAAAGTTATTGAGAACTATCAGTCAGGAATTATCCACAAATGGCGAAGACATGGAACAGTGTTGAACCTTCCCAGGAGTGGCCAACCGACCAAAATTACCCCAAGAGCGCAGCCACGACTCATCCAAGAGGTCACAAAAGACCCCAAAACAACATCCAAAGAACTGCAGGCCTCACTTGCCTCAGTTAAGATCAGTGTTCATGCCTCCACCATAAGAAAGAGACTGGGCAAAAATGGCCTGCATGGCAGAGTTAAAAAGACAAAAACCACTGCTGAGCAAAAAGAACATTAAAGCTAAATTTTTCCAGAACACATCTTGATGATCCCCAAGACTTTTGGGAAAACATTCTGTGGATTGACGAGACAAAAGCTGTGTGTCCCATTACATCTGGCATAAAAGTAACACATCATTTCAGAAAAAGAACATTATAGCAACAGTAAAATATGGTGGTGGTAGTGTGATGGTCTGGGGCTGTTTTGCTGCTTCAGGACCTGGAAGACTTGCTGTGATAAATGGAACTATGAATTCTGCTGTCTACCAAAAAATCCTGAAGGAGAATGTCCGGCCATCTGTTCGTGACCTCAAGCTGAAATGAACTAGTGTTCTGCAGCAGGACAATGATCCAAAACACAGCAGCAAGTCCACCTCTGAATGGCTGAAGAAAAACAAAATGAAGACTTTGGAGTGGCCTAGTCAAAGTCCTGACCTGAATCCTGTTGAGATGCTGTGACCTTAAAAAGGGCGTTCATTCTCAAAAACCCTCCAATGTGGCTGAATTACAACAATTCTGCAAAGATGAGTGGCCAGAATTCCTCCACAATGCAGTAAAAGACTCATTGCAAGTTATCTCACTTGGTTGCAGTTGTTGCTGCTAAGGGTGGCCCAACCAGTTATTAGGTTTAGGGGGCAATCACTTTTTCACACGGGGCCATGTAGGTTTGGATTTTTTTTTCTCCCTTAATAATAAACACCTTCATTAAAAACTGCATTTTGTGTTTCTTGTGTTGTTTTTGACTATTATTTAAACTGGTTTGATGTTTCGAAGCACTTAAGTGTGACAAACATGCAAAAAACATAGGAAATCAGGAAGGGGCAAACACTTTTTCACACCACTGTAACTGACATAGGTGGTGTCTTTGATGACGCTTTGTCTCTACCTTCAACTTCCACTTCACTTCCTTCCTATCAATAAGTTTCTGTTTATATAGGGTAGATTAGTGAAGAAAATTACTGTGAAGAAATTGTAAGTTTTTTTAATGAATAAACATAGGGCTGATATATAAAGAGAGGGGGGCAAAGACAGAGAGAGACAGAGAGAGCACAAAAAGTCTTCAGCACCACGGTGTTTAGCTCACAAATCATAAAAGTGTGAGAGCTTTTTAAGAGGACAAAGCAAGGTATTGATTTTCCAAAAAAAGAAATAATGAATATTGATCTCCTGTTATCCAACAGTCATTAATATACCCTTTTCCAAGAACAGAATACAGTCACGTAATGAGGTGTGACTGTATATATTTTTCTTTGTTCCAGAAAAACATAGAATATATACATATATTGTGTGTGTGTGTGTGTGTGTGTGTGTATATAGTTTGTCAGTGTCCTTGGCAAAAGTAATTTACACTTCTGTAATGGCAGCATTAATGAAAAGTACACTGAGATCCATGCATTTTACAACAACACAATGCAAAACAAGCCAAAATCAGACAAAGTTAGGACTGAAATAGGATAGAAATCCCTTCCCATCCTTCTTTAAGGAACATTGTTTTTCTAAATGTAAGAAACACTGCAGGTTTTTTAATTTGCATCCAATAATTTTCACCTTTCACCAGGTCATCTTTTTTGTTGGAAGTATTTGGACATGCTATTAAAATATTCTAGCGATACAAAAGTTGGAACATATTCCCTTATTTCTGAAGATATCTCCTTTTTATTCTAAACAATTAAGGGTGCCCATAATGTTGACCACTACTGTAATTTGCTCTGTTTTCCACTTTTTCTGATCTGCCTAATATTTTATGAGCTGCAGTTTGAAAACAGCTGACTGGCTTTAGGCCTTGTAGTCTTTTAGTAAGCATTATGTGTTGAAGGAAGCATTCTGCTCTAACAGGTTTCACTCTTCTGAGAAGACCTTTCACTAGATTTGGAACACGTCTGTGAGGTTGGGCGCTAATTATGGACAATAATCTCTGGCTTTGTTTCCATTCCAGTTCCTCTCAAATGTGTTCTCAATCAAAGCTGGCAAACCACTTTGTTTATGGACTTTGTTTGAGGAGAAGAGGACAGGAAGTGGTCTTGTTGGGTAGGAGGAAACTTATAAAAGTGTCCTATTAACTGAGATTGACTGAGGTGTTCAGTACAACCCATTCTATTACCACTCATTATCAATGGAGATTTAGTGCCTACTGACAAAGAGACAGGAAGCAGAGCTGGAGGTGGCAGAACTTAAGATGTTGAGGTTCTCTTTAGGAGTGTCTAGGGTGGACAGGATTAGGAATGAGATCATCAGAGGGACAGCACAGGTTGGAAAATTGGGAGACAAAATTCGAGAGGGAAGACTGAGATGGTTTGGACATGTGCAGAGGAGGGATAGTGGATATATAACTACATGGATAAGGGAGAGGCGAACAGAGCCTTATCTGAGTAAGCGGACTCCCCACAAAAACAGAGGAGGTAAGGGCCGAAAGATAGGTGGAGCGTCGTAAAACGCACACTGGAAGACCGGAGAAAGAGACTGATGGGAAAGATGCCGAGAGAGAAACGCGTGAACACCCATCTATTACCACTCATGATCAATGGAAGATTTAGTGCCTACTGACAAAGAGACAGGAAGCAGAGCTGGAGGTGGGCAGAACTTAAGATGTTGAGGTTCTCTTTAGGAGTGTCTAGGGTGGACAGGATTAGGAATGAGATCATCAGAGGGACAGCACAGGTTGGAAAATTGGGAGACAAAATTCGAGAGGGAAGACTGAGATGGTTTGGACATGTGCAGAGGAGGGATAGTGGATATATTGGTAGGAGGATGTTGGAGATGGAGCTGCCAGGCAAGAGACGGAGAGGAAGACCAAAGAGGAGTTATATGGTTGTGGTAAATGAAGATATGCAGGGAGTTTGGGGTGAGAGTAGAGGACGTGGAGGACAGGGTGAGGTGGAAACGTTTAACTCGCTGTGGTGACCCCTGATAAAGGGAGAACCCGAAAGAAGAAGAAGAAGAAGAAGAAGATGCATCATACAACCCCATATCAGAACAAAGCTGGGACGGTATAGTAAATGCAAATGAAAAATATATGCAGTGTCCCTTAAATTTCCTTTGACTTTTCATTGCAAGTTTATTGTAGACACTATGAACCCAATATATTTCAGGTTTTTTTCTGGTCAACTTAAGTTCATTTGTTAATAATCATCCATTCCTGCATTTCAGGGCTGCAACACATTCCAAATAATTTGGGACAGGGACAATTTAGTTATTAGTTATTAACAAATGAACCGAAGTTGACCAGAAAAAGCATGAAATATTTTGGGTTCATACTGTCTGCAATTAAATAAAAGCCTAAGGAAATGAAAGAAACACTGCATATATTTTTTAATTGCATTCTCCATACCGTCCCAACTTTTTCTGATTTGGGGTTGTATTATGAACGTGTTAGCAGTGTAAGATGCTCACTAATTAGAAAAGTTGTCCACTGTTTGCCCATATATTGTACATGAACTCAGTTGGCTGAAAACAAGGATTTTAGTATCTGATGGCCAAGTTCCTTTGAATTTCAAGGTTTCATCCTATCAACTGCACAGGGAGTTTTCTTCTCTTTGGCAGCACAGTTAGGGTCTACACTGCTTGTTTCTTAAGTGCTTTTTGCACCAATGAATGTCTATTGTTACATGTGCTATGTAGATCAAATTGAACAGAATAAACAACCTGCAATTGTCTTCATGATATTGTTTTTTCTTTGCTTCTCCTTGTTTTACATTTTTCTATCCAACATTAACCTCCTGCCCCTGTAGAATTTGCATATGTAATTGCAAATAATGACAATCCACAAAGCGAGCAATAATATAATTTCACACATATTGCTCTCTTTGCTGAAGAATGCTGAGAATTCCTCTGCTTCAGAAATTGTGGTTGTGTATTGCATCATGTAAGCGTTCACATCTTTCTGGGTGGCACAGTGTAAGTGTTCTCCTGGGCTCTGCATTAGGTTCCATGTCACTGTGCTGTATTCACATGTATGCAGTAGCTGTGCTTCCTTGCTCCTACTCTTCGCCTCCTTACATTTATAAACTGGTGAAATAACACGTTTTTTTTTTTTTTTTACTTCCTTCATTGATGCTCGACTAGCTTGGCCTTTTCACTGAGCGTTTGTCAACAGTAATTAGGTTATAGAGCTAGTTAATAATAAAGAAACATGAAGACAAAGCCCTTGTATCATCCTTGCATCACTTATTTGCTTTTTGCAAAGTGATATGTTCTGGACTGTGTCCGCTTTTCACTCACCATTGGTCTTCCCATAGTAATGTTAACAGCTTTTTTTCATGGTATGCTGCTGTGTATTTAGTGCATTCAGTGTAGCCATCCATACCATCCTGTGATTACTGTTTTACCCTTGTTATTGTATATTTATCAGTCTACTAAAACTTATCTATTTGCATTTTCTGTAGTCTTTGCCTCACGGGGGTTTTATAAGAACTGGAGCATTAGACTCGGCTCATTTCTGTAGAATTTACTCACTGGTGCATGGTTCACAAGGAATACAAATTTAGAGAGCTGTCATCTACCTCTATGGGGGTTTGTTCTTGGAAGCATAATTTAAGCCGATGGCCAGAGTCATTAATGCTATTTGCCTGACCATGCTAGAAATGCTAGAAATGTGATGTTATACTAAAGCTGTTAGACTGAAGACATCATGTTCATGAACCATGATGTGAAAGAGAAGACCCTAAGAACAAATATACGCTAAAAAGCCCGACCTCAGCCATGCCCAAGACAGAAAATGGAAAAGAGAGAAACAAACATAGACCATATTATTATTTGGAACATAACGTATTGTCAGAAAATGCTGTAAATGTACAACCCAAAATCAGAAAGAGTTAGGACGGAATGGAAATGAAAATTAAAAAGATACAGTGTTCCTTAAAATTACTTATTACTTTTATTTAGTTATTGCAGACGGTATGAATTCAAGATATTTCATGTTTTGTCTGGTCAACTTCATTTCATTTTTGATATACACCCATTCCTTAATTTCAGGCTTGCAACTTCTTCTTCTTCTTCTTCTTCTTTCGGCTTCTCCCTTTATCAGGGGTCACCACAGCGAGTTAAACGTTTCCACCTCACCCTGTCCTCCACGTCCTCTACTCTCACCCCAACTCCCTGCATATCTTCATTTACCACAACCATATAACTCCTCTTTGGTCTTCCTCTCCATCTCTTGCCTGGCAGCTCCATCTCCAACATCCTCCTACCAATATATCCACTATCCCTCCTCTGCACATGTCCAAACCATCTCAGTCTTCCCTCTCGATTTTGTCTCCCAATTTTCCAACCTGTGCTGTCCCTCTGATGATCTCATTCCTAATCCTGTCCACCCTAGACACTCCTAAAGAGAACCTCAACATCTTAAGTTCTGCCACCTCCAGCTCTGCTTTCTGTGTCTTTGTCAGTGTCACTGTCTCTAACCCATACGACAAGGCTGGTCTCACTACTCTCTTATAAATCTTTCCTTTCACTTATGCTGCGACCCTTTTGTCACACAGCACTCCTGACACTCTTCTCCACCCACTCCATCCTGCCTTTACTCTCTTCTTCCCCTCCTTTCCGCACTCCCCATTTCCTTGGACAGTTGATCCCAGGTACCTGAACTCCTGCACCTTTGTGACCACTGATCCCTGTAGCCTGACTGTTCCACCTGCCTCCCTTTCATTTACACACATGTATTCTGTCTTACTACAGTTGACTTTCATTCCTCTCCTTTCCAGATTATACCTCCACCTCTCCAAGTTCTTTTCTACCTGTTCCCTGTTCTGACAACAGATTACAATGTCGTCTGCAAACATCATAGTCCACGGCGATTCCTGCCTGACCTCAACTGTTAGTCTGTCCATCACCAGAGCAAATAAGAAGGGACTCAGGGCCGATCCTTGATGCAGTCCCACCTCTACCTTGAAGCTATCTGTCACTCCTACAGCACATCTCACTGCTGTCACGCTGTTCTCATACATGTCCTGCACTAATCTAACGTACTTTTCAGCCATTCGAGACTTCCTCATACACCACCACAGTTCCTCCCTTGGCACCCTGTCATAAGCTTTCTCCAAATCCACAAATACGCAGTGTAGCTCTTTCTGACCATCTCTATACTTCTGCATCAGCAGTCTCAAAGCAACACATTCCAAAGAAAGTTGGAATGGGGGCAATTTAGGGCTAGCAATGAGGAAAACTAAATAATGATGTGATTTCAAAGAGGTAATGTCGACAGGTGATTGTAATCATCATTTTGTACAAATAGCAGAGTCTATGAAAGCTTGAGTCGTTGAGAAGCAAGAGTGGGCAGAGGATCTCCAATATGTCAAATGTGTGGAAAAATTCCTGAAATGTTGATTTACATTAATTCTCAAAGAAAGATTGAAAAAAATGTGCATATTTCTCCGTCTACAGTGCATAATATCATTAAACAAATAAAGGAATCTGAAAAAATTTCAGTGTGTAAAAGGCAAGGGCACAAGCCTAAACTGAAGACCTATGATCACCGATTCCTCAGATGGCACTGCATCAAGAACCGTTATTCAACAATAGCTGATAGAACCACATGGGCAAGGGTTTGTCAAGCACTATAATATGGAGTTACCGTATGTTCTTCAAATGCCACTTAAAAACATTACTCTGCAAAAAAAGAAGCTTTATGTTAACCATGTATAGAAGTGGCATCAGAGGCATCTAGGATGGACCATCACACAGTGGAAATATGTATTGTGATCAAATGAATCAGTATTCCAGATCTTTTTGGGAAGAAATGGATGCTGTGTGCTTCAAACCAAAGACAATATAGGACTACCCAGACTGTTATCACCAGCAGCCAGGCCAAAAGCCAGGCTCTGTCGTGGTATGGGGTTGTGTCAGTGCCCTTAGCAAAGGTCATTTGCACTTCTGTGATGGCAGCATTAATGCAGAAAAGTACATTGAGATTTTAGAACAACTTTTGCTGCCTTCAGGATGACATCTTTTCCAGGGATGTCCATGCATTTTTCAACAGCCAATGGCAAAACAAGACAAATCAGAAAAAAAGTTCGGGCTCAAATATGAAAATCTCTTTAAACGTTTCTTTGAGAAACAGTGTATTTAAACTTTTCAATGATTTTCAGCAGTCTTTCATAGATACTGCTTTTGTAGCAAATTTGTAGCAACTTCATTTCATTTGTTAATAAACAAATAACTAAATTGTCCCTGTCCCAAATTTGTGGAATGTGTTGCAGGCCTGAAATGTAGGAATGAATGTTTATTAACAAATGAAATTAAGATGACCAGACAAAAAAACACGAATTATTATCTTGGGTTTCATTACTGTCTGCAATTGAAAACATAAACTAAAGTAAACATAAGGAACACTGCACTGTATGTTTCTTTTTGTTTTGCATTTTCTTTACTGCCCCAGCTTTTTCTGATTGGGGTTGTATGCCCATTATGAACTATAGGCATGACTCCTTACAATTTGTCCACAAAGGCTACCTAGGAATGCTCAACCAGTTAATCCCTGCCAACCGATCCTGCAGGCATGTCATTTACTCCAGTTTGTATGTGTTTCTCCTTGACATGGTAATGAAAATTTCATGAAAGATGGCTTTAAAATTGTTTGCATATTTTGGTATGTGTTAAAAATGAAATGACTTGACAATGTGAGTACATTCTGAGGTTTCTACTGAAGATCATATGAATTTACTGTAATATAGGATCGATTCTTCAATATGCCTTAAAGCTATTATCAGGCTAATTTCTGCTCTTTCTTTCTGTCATGCACAGGATGATTAGTTGAGCATCAGATTGGGCCTCATTATGATTGCTACAGGAGGCCTTCTGCGGATCTCAGCGAGACGACAGGATTCTCTCCGTGCCAAAAACCGAGCAGAGAATAAGCGCAAGAGGAAAGCCAAGAAGAAGAGAAAGAATGAGGTGGTGGTGGTGAAGGGCAAACTCAAGCTTTGTTCCATCTCTGGCCTGGTGGCTGCACTTGGTATTCTTGTGCTGCTTGTTGGGATTGCCTTGGCCGTGCTGGGCTACTGGCCCAAAGGAAGCCCGCTTTACCCAGGGCTACAGTCTACTTTGCTTACAGTCAAAGGCTTACAGAAGCCAGAGTGGGTCAGTGATACAAGAATGAACTGGACCACTAGTGGCAAGCAAACGTATCACCTGGATGCAGATATAGTAGGCTCAAATTATACCAATAGCACATCTGAAATGTCACCAAAGCTAAGTGCTTTTGCTGAGTTTCTGAACCGGCACCTGCACTCAGACAAACTGAAAGTGTTTGGACCGTTAATAATGGGCATTGGGATTTTCCTGTTTATCTGTGCTAACGCAGTGCTGCATGAAAACAGAGACAAAAAGACAAAAATTATTAACCTTAGGGACATTTACTCAACTGTTATTGATATTCATAGTTTGCGAACCAAAGACAGTGCTTCCCTTAATGGATTCGTGAACTGTGTGCAATCAAAAGAGGCAGAAGGCATTCCAAGCTCTCCATACAGTGCTGCTATGCTAGCAAAGAGCTCTTGGTCATCCTCAGGCTCTTTCAAACCAGATCAGGATAGCCTTCCTCCCTCCAGAAAGTCATCTAAGGGCAAACCGGAAGACTTACCTTTCGACAGACATGACGTCACAGACTCAGTGTACAGCATTTACAGAGAGCAAGCAACAGAGCCCAAGCAATGGAAGACCAAAACAATTGTAACTTCTTCCGTCAATGCTTTCACACTTCCCCTGGTCAGGCTGAACCACAGGATGACAAGAAACAGAAGGGGTTCCGACAAAACAGGCGAGATCAGGAACGAATGCTGGGATGTGGATGCTATACGCCATTGTCTGGAGTCTCTTGCAGCATCGCAGAACTTCACTAAAGCCAAAGTGAAGACCATTCAAACTCAGAGCGTCCCTTCCCAGGATTCAGTAGAGATTTACAAGGACAGTGGCAGCCTCCAGGAGATGCCTCACCTCTCTCTTCAGGGCTCACGGGTCCAACTCCTCCCTGCCTCGCCTAGCCTCAAGTTGAGAGGTTCTCACCTGTCCCTGAGTGCTCTGTCTGACTATTCCAAGTCCATCGACTTGGGAATCTGTCCATCATTTCAAACAGAGTGTCGAATAGAACGAACCAGACGACGTAGTTGCCCTCGACTGGAGGGTCTGGGCACTGGGGTTTATACAAAACTTGAGGGCTTTGCAGGGGAGTCTTTTGAGTCCACAGATGTGACAACTTTTAGTCGACTGAGTTCTGATACTTTGTCTAAAGGACAAGCTTCAAGAACTCCCCCTGTCCAGAAAGAGTGTGCCACAAGTGAACCTGATGAGGAAATGATCAGGCAATATACAAACAAAGAAAAGCTCATTATAATTTCCCAATCAGACACTACCCTGGAGGACATAGAAATGGACAGTGAAGAAATATAGCTCGAGAACTGGACTGTATCAGTGAGCTTACTTAAATGAAAAGAGACATGACAGACATTATACTAGGTGTTACAGCAATGACTATCGGTAAATATGGATGCATTAACTTTCTGTCTTTCCATGAGGACGTCATGAAAGGTGGATGATGGACACGAACTTACTTTCTGTAGGAGTTTTTTTAATGCCGTTCCATTCCATAAATGAAATAAAACCTTGATTTGTGGAGAAGAGAAATTTGTTGGCATGCCAGACCATTATTGTTGCTGTCTAACAGGCGAAGCTCTAATGAAAATAAGCAAGAAATCTGAGTTTTGAGCTGTAGTAGCACAGTGATGTCTGTACGAGGTTCTGTTTTTATATTTGCAGTAGAAATACAGTATGTGGCTGTTTCACTCGTCCACCTGTGTATTTCTCTCTAGTTAAACTATTGGAGAGTCGCTGTCTTGACAGCATGTATTTTATACTGTAGTGTCTTTGCACTTTTTTAATTAACCAGATTCATGGTTTGAATTATTTGATTTGACACATAGCAATATCTAATTTGCCTGTGAGAAAAGCATCATATTTGCATTTGAATGGACAATGTGTAATTTGATATTACACTTCTGTGTTTCCTTTTGATGTCTTGCTCGTTTAACGGTGTGTGCCTGAACTAAGTCCATCCTCTAGCACAACGTCCTGCTCTAGTTGATTTAGTCAGAATCACGAGCATTTATTCAAACCGTCCTGGGACCCTTCATTGTTTCTGCACACATAATTCTATGTTAGTGTGTATCAGTTCACTGGTTAACAGTACAGAATGTTGTATCATTCCAGATTAAAGTTCACATTGACATCAGTGTTTATTCATTCACTGTATTAAAACGTTTCAAATGCAAAATCATGATGTAGCCATTTCTGAAATATAAACCAGAATTATAAAACTGATATCCAAATGGTCTTGTCATTGTGAATATTATTATAGGTTCTAGTTTTTGAATGTTATGTAATGAAACCTGATGTAACCTCTTAAAGCTAATCATATACGCCACATTCAAACTACACATTTGTTTTGGGTATATAACCAGGATTTGTGCAGACTAGAGGTGAACAATATGGGACAAATCATGGACATTTTTACAGCATGTGCGATAAAAACAACACTGAGAATAGATCATGTTAATACACTGCAGTATACCATAGATATCCCATTGTTATATTGCCCATAATTTTGGGCACCCTGGTCAAATGACCTGTTCTGTTGATTTTCTAAATGATATTAACTTGAACAAACTTAAGTATTACTACAAGTACTGCATTTGCTAAAACATTTGACCAGGGCAGCTCAAATGGTATTCTGTCATTAGATTAAGTTTACTTTCTAGTCCTGTATGTCATTATATTTTAAGTAGAGTAAGTACTGTTAAAACAACATGCACCCATTACTAGCAATACCTGCTTTGCATTTCTCAAAAATATATATATAAAAAGAGAAATATATGTTAAACTGCTAACCCGTTAACCTAATTGCTGTTACTATTACCTAAAAAATAACTATTCACTCTCATTTGTTTGTTATTAGTTACACTAATTCATTATTTTTATATGTAATCATTACTTCATGTACTCAGTCTAGACATCAAAGATGTGTTGTCACCCTTCATTTTCACTTTTTCTGAGCAATAAATGCACAAGTACCTTCTTTTTATTAGAGCTACACCCACTGGGAGATAGCACAGAGTATCTGATTGCATATTATTGCATACTGTAACCCTCCTATTTTTTCCGGGCTTTGGTACCGGCACGGAAATGTAGTGACTGGGTACCCACATTGGGAACACATTACAGAGACCAAGTAACCTAGATGCATGTCTTTGGAATGTGGGAGGAAACCAGGACTACCCAGAGAAAACTGAAATATATAGTTATATATTATAATATATTATATAATATATATATATATATGTTATATATATATATATATATCTATATATACTATAATATATATATATATAATATATATATATATATATATATATATATATTATATATATTATCTCTATGAATATATATATATATAATATATAGTTGTAGGTTTTGCTATTCTAGAAGTGCCACACCAGGACTGAAGTGCAGTGATGAAGCACATAGCATATGAAAATACTCTGTCTTTGGTTGCAAAAACAATCAATACTCAGTTCAAAACTGTCTAAAAGCAATGTCAGCACAAAAACCTTCTGTCAAGATCTCCATGCACAGTTCCAAGTGTGGGCTGGAAAGGTGTAAAGCATAATTTGATCTCTGGACTCTGGAGGGCAGTGAAAATTTGTTCTCTGCACTGATGAATTATGATTCACCATCTGGCAGTCTGACAGACGAATCTTGGTTTGACAGATGCCAGGAAAATATCACAGATGGTTAACATAGTGCCAAGGTTTGGTGGAGCAGAAATAAAGGTCTGGGACTGTTTTTGTTTTGTTGTTATGTGAAGAGAAATCTTATTGGTAGGTATTGATAGGTTTATAGTGACATTGGGAATAGTTTTGTGCTGCAGCATTTTAGGGAGAAGCCATGACAATGTGCAATGCAGGGTCCATAAACAAACTTTTCAAATGATGCTTATTTTAGTTGATTTACACATATTGTTTTCACATACAGTATCGTGTCAGTACTGTATTGTCTGCCTTTGTTGCTGAACAGCTGTGTAGAAGGGTTCTCAAATCAGAGTCTTCTTAGATGCTTGTGAGCATGTGAAAGAAAATGCTCTCTGTGAACTTTGTTACATTATGTATAATACAATAGAGGTTTATGTAATGCTGCCCATGCCCCATCCCCCATAATCTTGTGGACATTATAACAGCAGAAAATCAAAGAATGATGATCTATATACAGTGGGGTAAAAAAGTATTTAGTCAGTCACTGATTGTGCAAGTTCTCCGACTTAGAAAGATGAGAGAGGTCTGTAATTTTCATCATAGGTACACTTCAACTATGAGAGACAAAATGAGAAAAAATGAATCTAATGAATGACCTGCAGAGAGCTGGGACCAAAGTAACAAGGCTACCATCAGTAACACACTACACTGAGAGGGACTCAGATCCTGCAGTGCCAGGCATGTCCCCCTGCTCAAGCCAGTACATGTCCAGGGCTGTCTGAAGTTTGCCAGAGAGCATATGGATGATCTAACAGAGGATTGGGAGAATATCATGTGGTCTAACTAACTAAAATAGAACTTTTTGGTAAAAACTCAACTCGCGTGTTTGGAGGAAGAAGAATGCTTGAGTTGCATCCCAAGAACACCATACCTACTGTGAAGCATGGGGGTGGAAACATCATGCTTTGGGGCTGTTTGTTCTGCAAAGGGGACAGCATGACTGATCCGTGTTAAGGGAAGAATGAACGGGCCATGTATCGTGAGATTTTAAAAACCCAAACCTCCTTCCATCAGTGAGAGCATTGGAGATGGTAACATGGCTGGGTCTTCCAGCATGAACAATGATCGCAAACACACACTGCTTGGGCAACGAAGGAGTGGCTCCGTAAAAAGCAATTTCAAGGTCCTGGAGTGGACTAGCCAGTCTCCAGACCTCAACCCCATAGAACATTTTGTGGACGGAGTTGAAAGTCTGTGTTGTCCAGTTGACAGCCCCAAAACATCACTGCTCTAGAGGAGATCTGCATGGAGGAATGGGCCAAAATACCACCTACAGTGTGTGCCAGTCTGGGTGACTTACAGGAAACATTTGACCTCTGTCGTTGCCAACAAAGGTTATGCTACAAAGTATTGAGTTGAACCAAAATTTATTGACCAAATACTTATTTTCCACCATGATTTACAATTACATTCTTTAAAAATCCTACACTGTGATTTCCTGGATTGTTTTTTCTCATTTTGTCTCTCATAGTTGAAGTGTACCTATGATGAAAATTACAGACCTCTCTCATCTTTCTAAGTAGGAGAACTTGCACAATCAGTGACTGACTAAATACTTTTTTGCCCCACTGTACAAGACCAAATATGAAACTTTTCAGCATGAAAGACCAAAACATGAAAGTTTTTCAGTTACGGTAAACCAGGTATATGATCATAACTGTGTAACATGTCAGTTTACACCCAAACATCTGTACTGCTTTGTCAGTTATTACGCTTTATTAATCGTCTTATCCTAAAGTAGCTATATTGCTGACATCCATACTTGGTTTGGATAACAGACTGACATTATCTGAGTAATTTTACCATAAGCATAGATATTCTCTTGTTTGGCCATCACACTTTCAGAATAAACTGGGGAAACACTACGTATTAAATATAAGTTACTCAATATTTCATTATTTCATTTTGTTGAAATTGTGTTCACAATATAATGAGACCCCTTGTTAATTCATTCATTTCTGCATGTGTTTATAGGAAAGCATAGTGCAGTTATCCATCTTCAAAGTGCTGCAAACTCAGTTACTGTGTAAAACCCAGTAAATATGTTTCTAAAATATCCATAGCTAAACATTTTTCAGCTGCAAAATGATTCATTTTTAAGATTAAATTCACATGAGTAAGTAACATAGCTCAGATTTTCATTACACCATTCCGTAGCTATTTTTATGTTTAATTTTCAAAACAATTAAAATTAGACCCAGACACAGTTCCTACGACAAAAAGATACAAGATACTTTAGATTTGACTCTTGAGGGAGCACATGACTCATGCCAGTAGGCAAATGTCTGTCACAGTTTTAGCACTTGAGCTACGACAGTATCTAGACCATCTATTACTTGTGAAAAAGATGGAGGAAATGATATGGCCCTTACGGTGCTTTAATAGTGTTCTTTATGTTCTTTTCTTTTATGTCAATTTATCAGCTTACAGACATCAGGTACCTTAGAGTTTCACCAAATTGTCATCCTACAATGTGGCTTTTGAAATTTTGTTTATTTTATATATTTCTGTATGAACATGTATTAAACGTAGATAAACCCATAGAAACAAGTCAGGCAAAAAACATGATACTTGCTTATTATTTAAAAAACGAGCTAATATCACGTCTCTGAGTAGCAAAAGTATGTGAACCTTTCTTTTCAGTATTTGGTGTGGCCCGTCTTGTGCAGTAACTACAACTAAATGTTTCCTGTAGCTGTTGATCAGTCCATTGGCTTGGAGGACTTCTAGCCATTCCTCCTTACAGAACAGCTTCAATTCTGGGTGTTGGTGGTTTTCCTCACATGAACGGCTCACTCCAGGTCCTTCCACAACATTTCTACTGGACTGAAATCATAACTTTGACTTGGCCATTCCACACATGTTAACTTTAAATGTTAAATTTCTTTAACCATTGGAATGACATGTGCTTAGATTTATTATTTTGCTGCATGGGGCGGGATGCGATCCTGGGTTCAATCTCGACTGTGGGCACCACCAGTGTGGAGTTGCATGTCCTCCCAATGTCCATGTGAAGTTTTCTCCTACATTGTCAAGGCAAACGTCACTTTAGCTGGTCACAGCATGACTGTGTTTGACTAGTATTATTTGAACCATGTGTATAGCCAGAGATACTGGTGTGACATCAAACAGATACCCTACCTTATTTCTTGCTCTATGACCCACTTTTCCTTGAGATTCAGTTCACGCAACAAAGTCCTGATATTTTTCTTTGATTATGTTTGATGGTGAGCCTTCCTGGCTCAAATGCAGCAAAACCGGTCCAAACCATGATACTACAACCATCTTTCAAACCATCATTCTTTTTGAAGAGCAGTTGCTTTCTCCTTGCAACCTACACATACACACCATTGTTGTTCAGTATTATCCTGATGGTGGACTCATGAACGTTAACATTAGCCACTGTGAGTGAGGCTTTACGTTGCTCAGGAGTTACCCCAGGTTCCTTTTTATGACTCTAATATCACCATCAAATAAACTGCTAACCCTAGAGGTTCACATATGTTTGTCATTCATGAATGTATAATATTAAATCATTTTTCCTCACTAAATACATAATATTTTGTCTCATTTATTTAATGCACACTTACGTAGAAGGTAATTGACCCCTCTTACATAGCCACTGACCCTAACGTGCCCCCACCCCGGAATTCAAATGGTCTACACAACCTCCACTGGCACCGCTGTACATTCCAGGGTCAGAACAATAAATGTTATCAACTCAAAATGAAGAACGAATGAACAGTATAGGATCAAATTGTTAGCATAACCATGACAATCAGACATTTTGTAACGTCACAATTGCAATTTGTACTTTGGCCACAGGGTGGCACGATTGTAACATTTTTTTCTTACAGGTCATCGCGCACGTACATCAGTTCAATCAGTTCAATCAGAAATAATCCTTCAGTAATGATGGACCACTGAAGCAGATCACGTTATAATACAATGCAAGTACCTGCTCCTCAATTTAAAGCCAATAATTCCAAGACTGATTTTGAGAAAAAAAGGTCAGTCGGTCGCATTAACAATGCTGCAATATGAAAGCTGTGATCTCAGTACCCAGAGCACACTCTGGAGACACTGTAGGTAAGTATCCTTCTCTGTGCCTCATTGTGTATTTATATTCTTATCAGAAAGCTTTGCATTTTAATAGCTCTTATTCTTCCCTCTGATCAAGCTTGGCAGACATGTGGTTAGTTCTCTGGGGCTAAGGTTTGCACAAATCCAAGATACCCTGATATTGAGGTGGAGAATGACAACAAAAATGGATCAGAGTGCATAAAGTGAGGGAACTAAAAAAAGATCTGTATGCACACCTTCATTATCCTATTGATCCCGCTGCTGCAATAGGAGCTGGCTGAAGATATTCAGATTTAAATACGTTTAAGAATCCATTCTATGCATGACAAGTAGCTATTATATACACAGATGCAAATAACTTTTTGTGAACAATATGGAATTATCTTTATTTCTGCATTACGTACTCATAATGTGGTCTAATCTTTATCCAAGTCACAATAATACGCATAATCTGCCTACACTAATAACACAGTCATTTCCTTTTCATGTCTTTATTGAACACATTAATAAATAAGTCCAAACTGTATGAAAAGTATGTGCACCTCTGGGCAAACACCTTCTATGAAAGGGCATTGAAAATTTGCCCTTCCCTGTAAAAAAGCACACAATGTTCGATCTCAAAAAACAAGGCCCCTAACCAAAACAAAACTGACAGAGGACCTCACAAAAACACATTCAGCATTACATACAGCTGAAAAAAAACTAAAAAAAAGTTTTTTTTTTGTTTTGTTTTTCTGAAAACCTGGCTGTTCTTCAGTCCACAGTAAGACGAACTGTTTCTTGTAGACGGACTGATAAGCGGATAAGACAATGCATGAATGAATGTACTGTGTAACAAGTGTGGGGTGTTCTTGGATGGTAAAGCCGACTTTTTAATCCACTCATGTACCATCCCCAGTAGTGGTTCTATATTGAATGTGAGAAATTATTTATAGAGATGTAGCTGAAACAGAGCTTCAAAAGTCCTGAAGTGGGGTTTACCTCTAGCAGAATTCTCCCTACAGGCAAACCCATCACAAACTTAATCTATTTTCTGTCAATATCTTATTAGACCTACATCATTTACAGATGTGGAATACACTCGTCAGAACTGGTGTATAACTGACATGGGCTTATAGAAACACAGGTTATATGTAGGTTATGTAAGTTGTGTCTGCATTCCTGCACTACACAAACAATTTATCTTCTTTTTCTAACTTCTCAGTAACGTAGAAGGGTGCTCAGATAGAGCAGCTGTGTACGATGCTAGCCCACCACTGAAGTGACCTGGGTTCAGGTTAATGAGCCAAACCAAAGAGGATTACCTACCAAACCTGTTCTTAAATTGTTCTTGTTCTTAAATCTACTGTACGAAGCTTTATATATTACAAGAAGTATTTTGTAATCAATGCAGAATTTAACTGGTAACCAATGTAATGATGATAGAACAGGATGGATATGATCAGATTTTCTAGTTCTAGTTAGCACTGGAGCTGCTGCATTCTGAACTAATTGACATTTATTTATAGATTTACTAGAGCATCCAGTAAGTAAGGCATTACAGTAATCTAACCTTGAGGTTATAAACACATGAACCAATTTCTCCGGATATTTAAGAGAGAGGATATTTCGAAATTTAGCAATGTTATGTAACTGAAAGAAAGCAATTCGAGTGATGTTGCTAATGTGCCGAATCAAATATGACACCTAAGTGCCATCTAGATTTAGGCAAGATGTAGCCAACCTGTCTCTCACAGCCTTGGGTCCAAATATTACATACTTAGTTAGTCCCCTTTGCTCTGTTCTCTAATGATCAGGAACCCCACAGGACCACCACCGATCAGGTACTATTTGGTTGGTGGATCATTCTCAGCACTGCAGTGACACAGATATGGTTGTGTGCTAGTGTGATTTGTGCTGGTATGATTGAATCAGACACAGCAGTGCTGCTGGAGTTTTTAAACACCTTTGTCACTGCTGGACAGAAAATAGGCCACCAACCAAAAATGCCCAGCCACATGTAGGCAGAATTCTGTGAGCCCTAATGAAGGTTTAGAGGATGACTAAGACAAACAGTGCAACAACAGATGAGCTACTGTCTCTGAATTTACATCTACAAGATGCAGCAATATGGTAGATGTGACTAATAGAGTGTGCACGGTATTTAAAAACTCCAGCAGCACTGCTGTTCCTGATCCATGCATACCAGCAAAACACACACTAACACACCACCACCACATCAGTGTCACTGCAGTGCTGAGAATGATCCGGAAGCCAAATAATACCTGGTCTCTGTGAGGGGTCTTGGTCATTAAGAGAACTAACAAAGTATGTAGAGAAACAGATGGACTACAGTAATCGTAGAACTACAAAGTGCATCTGTATGATATGTGGAACTGATAAAATGGGCAAGGAGTGTAGAAACAATGAGGTGCACCTAATAAAGTGACCGGTGAGTCTATGTACCTTAACGGTATTTGTAAAATCCGGTCATTTGGTTTGATTGACATCAGCGCTGTCCAATAACCGCCAGAGTGTACCTGGCATTTAAGCAAGGGTGGGCGTGGTTTTAAACGTGGAGCGCGTTTTAGATGGATCGTCCATTTGGAAGTCTGGCTTCTGTTGTGCTCGTACCTCGTACAGTCCTGAGACCTGTGTGCTACCATGTGTGGAAGTAACAGGATTTCGAGTGCCGTTTCTTTGAACTGTTCCGTGGAGTAGCCAAACTGAATTTGGGAAAGGTACAGTAGCAGTATTACTCGTCCCGACTAACGGATCTAATGCGGTATAACGGCTGTTACTGTGGCACTAGACTGTCGTAGTGTTTCTGTGCAGCGGGGCTGGAGTAGCTTGCGGTACTTTCTCTGTATGAGTGGTTCAGAAATTGCTAGATTAGTTTGTTTGATGTTCTTCAATGTTTGAGTTAAGACAATGACATGTATTCTAGCTGCTGTGGGTACAGGCTGAGATATTCCCTATGACATATTGTCCGTAGGCTGTAGCGTAGCGTCTGGTCTCTTGTGGTTTTACGCGACAAATATCAGCGCTTTAAATTTTCAACTCGTGTGTGTGTAAATGTTTTGAACAGCTTATTAAATTGAAATCTGAATGCGGAAGTGTCACAGGAAGGTGTCCAGTATTGTACAAGAAAGGCTTACTGGATACACGCGTGTTTCTCCGTGATTTCTTTGGATTATTTTCCTTTAACACAGCAGCATTCTGTCATACAGTGCTGTAAGGTCAAATTTTTGTTTGTTTAAATTAAAGTCGGTTTCTGAAATGTTATCCCTGTACACTAGAAAATCAAAATGAAGACTTGTTGATATGGACAGCATCTTGGGGCATAATGTTCTAAAAGCTGTAAATATCCTGCAGCTTGTTTTTGAATGGAAAATGTTAATCCTGCATCTACACAAGTCCACTGATTCTGTAACCAGCCTGTATTATAAGGTTTGAACAGACTTCTTCACTGTCTAGAGGTTTATGAGGCTGAATCTAGTATATTTGTATTTGTGCATAATTTCCCCATCTCTTTCCCTCATGAACAACCCCGGACATGCTCACCATGATGGATGAACAATACCTGGATGTTCTGGATGGACTGCAATTGTAAGTACATCACTGAGAGTCTTACTGTGTTAGATATGTGAATTGCCATGCCATGATTACATACAGTCTGTGTGGGTTTCCTGTTACTTTCCATTTTGATAAGCATGCTCATTCACAAAACAGAGGTAATCTTGATGATGGGATGCACTGCTTCCAAATCAAATCATTCTGAAGCACATTGCTTTCTCTGAGGTCAGACATTTGAATGACTTTGTCATCTCATTTATGCCAGCTTTAGTCCCATACATATTTTAGGTTATCTGTACCATCCAAGAGTGAGTGGAGTCCTTCATTGCCAGTGATGCCATGTCATAAATGTTAATTTTGAGGAGGACCTTCTACATAAGCAGCTAGAGGGTGACATCTTTGGGGACATGTGTCCTACTTTGGAGTTTAACTGGGGTTTAATCTGCTGAACTCCACTATGCTGGATTAAACGTGGCAAATTGTGCTCTACAAAGGCAAAGAGATTTACAAAATCCATGCATAACACAAATGTCTTCTGTCAGGCACTGTGGCCAGACCTGTCTGTGTGTATCATTGTGTATCCTGGAAACATGAGCTCTTCAAAAGGCAGTATTGATTCATGTTTGGAGAGAGGATAGGGAGGGTGTGGGGGAAATTATGAAATTAGGCTGAACTCAGTACTCAAGTAGAATTTATCAGTAGTCAATAAATAACTAAATTCCAGCAGTGACTAATTATACCTGACGGTTATTATTTTGTGATATTGTTTGTATTACATTACAGTTGTACATTTCTGAGAGCGGTGGAAGCAGAAATGTCTGTTCAGCTGGTATAATGCATGTAAATATTTCATCATTCGTATACTGCAGTCTGTGTGCTGTTGATGCTTTAAGATTAGGGGCCCCGTGTACTTGCGAATTGTGTATCTTAGGTATGCAGAAATAACTGGGGGTTTGAATATATTCTCAAAACTCAAATGATGCATTTTGACCGGTCTGAATCAATGGCCAAGGACATGCAGGGGATGCTTCAGTGGGGCATCTCCTGTGACTACAATACTGTATTCAGCAGCAGAGCACCATAATGATTATATTTATAAAGGGTATAAATATGTATCACACAGCATTGCATATTATGCAGCTAAAAAGAAATATTTCAGTGTAGTCTAAGTTTCAAATTCTTACACAGTATTTCATCACCACTACATCATTCACATGCACGCCACTATTATTGCCTGATTGGGTTACACTGGGTTACCGTTTGTTAGACCTGTGGATTAGATGATGCATATCATAGATCTGTACATTTAGTTACTTACACATACTACATGTAAATTTTATGTTCTGTATTGTAGGGTGCTCTGTGCAAATGTAAATATATTAACTCAATTAATGTAGTGTATAGATAGCCCTATGTGACAGTCATCACCCTAGTCTTAAATAGGACCACGTGTACCAGAACTGGCACGCTTGTATTGTGTAGGATTTATTATATTTTAAATCCTAAGATCGGTATTACTTTCCCTTATTCTCTGTGCTAATGCAGCCTAAGTGTTGGTTATTCATGTTTTCCATTTTACAATACAGTTAGGGTGACATGGTGGCACCAGCATCTAGTCCAAAGAAATACGTTAGGTTAATTGGTTGCTCTAAAATGCCCCAGTATGTAGTGAATGTCTGACTAGTATCGATGTAACCTTGTTCCTGTCGTAGTTACCTGGTAATTACCTGGAGGTAGGGTTAGAGTTGACTCTCTGCAAACTACAACGTCTGGCAAAGTCTTAAAGTGGCCTTTAATATTTTATTAGGAGAGGGCACAAACTCAGTACACAGTAGCCAATAAGCTTTGCTTTGGACAATAAGCAGTGACATGATAAGTGTACCGACACTATTTGAGGACACAGCTGACATTCTATGTACAGATACTGGCTGCTCAGTGGTTTAAAGAGTTGCTAAAACATACTGTTGCAGCAGACTGTGGATTCCTTCTGTGATTAAACAAATATTGCTTCCGACCAGAGTTGCTTTTTGGTTTTGTATGGTCTGTGACAGGCGGGCTGGGTGGTTCAGTTGGCAGTTAGACGTATCTTGTTTTACACATTGACTGTAGTGGGAAATCAGAAATGAAGTACTTATTAGTTTCGATATAGGCTGATTAGTTTTCTAAGTAATCAGAGAGGTCAAGTCAGAGCAGAGAGATAAAATAGAGCTTGAAGCAATGAAGCTTTATATGTGTGTATGCAATTTTAGACAAAAGTTTATTGGGGAAAACTGTACAATTGATTGTACCCTGTTGGGCTGCCTCTAGCTTGGATACAAGATGAAATATGACTGGAAGCAAACAGGTTCCGTATGGTATGCTGTGGCACATTTGCCCACAGATGTTGCAGCTGGGCCTGTAGATCATGCACACTCATACGTTGCTGAAGCTGGCATCCCAGTGTCCCATAAATGCTAGATTGGCAATAACTCTGGTGCCCAGGAAGACCAAGGAAGTGTTGCAATCTGGTAGAGACATTCCTGGGAAACCCTTGCTGTTAGCCCACTTGAGTTTGTATTCTTTATTTTTAATTTTAAATTATATAATCATAACAAGTTGAGTGAATAGTTGAGTCTTTGAAAAACTCAAATGTATGAATCCCTTTTTCTGTAATAACAGTGTACGCTCTTATGTTGCTACTGAATGCTCGACTTTCCCTGTCTTCAAGTTCTCCCATAAATAATCGATGGGGTTGAGGTCAGGTGATTGTAGAGAAAGCCTTCGACAGTCTGCACTCCTTGACCTTCTTTGGTCTTCAAGTTGTTGCACAGCTTGGAGGTGTGTTTTGGATTGTTGTATTTGTTATGAAAAACATTTTATTAAATATGTGAGAAATGAAATAACTTTTCAATAGTGTCTCAGATTTTGGCCACCTGCAGTAGAGATTACTGTTTGCTGTATAGCAGTTTATTGTTCAGTAAAGGAAAGACAATAAAATGATTCTTACCCATGACAGACTGTCAGTGTGGAGTTACAAGGATCTTCGATGACTAATGCTGCATCGTGAATGCACATGAATTCATACTGGCAGCTGTTCTACAGTTGTGGAAACGCGGTTGCGTGTACTGTAAGGTTTCCATTCAGTAGCTTTCATTCATCTATTTCACTAAAGCATTAGGTTCATTAACTGAAGTGTTCTTCAAGTAAGATTTTCTTGCATACAAAAAGTGGAATGCACATTTTTGTTGGTTATTAAGTTAAATGAGATGGATCAAATTACTTCAAATTCTGCACTGATAAGATACTCACGAGTCTGCCTATTCTACAGTCATTGGAATGCCGATTAATTGACTAACTTGTCTGAGCTATTTGCAGTAGAAAATTATATCTTTCCTTGTAGATACTGAAGTGACATGGCATTTTCTTCTTGTTCTGTTTGGCGAAGTCAGTTTTTCACTGTACTGTAGATTATGCTACTCAATGATTTCTGAAGAGGTGCACACTGTTTATGCTTCTCAAATCTGTGTTCCAAATGGGAACAGTCTAACAGATGGATCAAATATTAAGCATGTGAATCAAAGTAGAATTATGGAAAGGATGGACTGTGGGACACACTTTAAGTTCATGCAGCAAATATCTCAAAAAGAAGAAGATGGTAGTTCATATTACCTCACACTGTCCAGTCTCTGAAAACTGTCTTTTCAGGAACCTCAGAAGCTACAGTAGACACAACTTTAAAGTAGTAGAGAATAGTGTGTGTGTGTGTGTGTGTGTGTGTGTGTGTGTGTGTGTGTGTACCTTGTCTTGCTATACTTGTGAGGACCAAATGTGGTTACAATCATGGGTCCTCAGCGACACCATAGGAAGCATAATAATCCTAAATAATATTCCAAAACAGCACCTCAGTCACAATCAGTTTCTCTTCTCCCCCATTCTTTACTCAGATCTCAGTCTTTCCTCTCTTTGCTATTCTGTATTCATTTATTCTGGGCTGCAGTGCTGTCTGTGTTTGGATATTGACTGTGGATTGATGTGTCTGGATGCTACCAGTCTATTCTTTCCTAAGAGGGTAAGATACTGACCATCAGATATTGTCAGATAACAATAGATGACAATTTTGTCCAGCCTATGTATGAATGCAGCTATACACTAGTACACTTCTTGTCATCTTGGCAATAATGGTTTACTAGCATAAAGTTGTGCATCCTCTCAAATAGTCATTTGGCCATGCCATTTTGAGACTTGATTACTGCAATGTTTTGCTTGCTGGTCTTTCTTTTTGTTCCATACAATTGCTGCGTAGCATCCAGAATCCTACTGCACATCTGTTTCACAAACTACCAAATGGATCTTATGTAGCTCCTTTACTGAGTTTTATCTACTGACTCACTGTTACAGGTAGAATTCAAATTCTTGTCAGAGATTTCCAGGCACAAAAGACTCCTTCACTATCTCAGCATTCGTCCATTCAGAACTACAAACCTGTGAGCAAACTTATGTCTTCAGGTTTAGGGCATACAGGTTGGACCCCTGTTTGCCTTCAAACATGTCAATATCATAGATTCAGCAAGGTGCTAGAAACGTTCCTCAGATATTTTGCTCCATATTGGCATGATAGTATCACTCAGTTGCTGCAGATTTGTCATCTGCACATCGATGATAAAAATCACCCATTCCACCACATCCCAAGGGTGCTCTATTGGATTGAGATCTGGTCACTTTGGAAGCCATTTGAGTACAGTTAGCATTGAACTTAAGATGATTTGAGCTTTGTGAATAGACATAAAGGAATAGACATGATTAACAGCAATACTCAGGTAGGCTGTGGTGATTAAACAATGGTCAACTGCCATTAAGGGGCCCAGTGTGTGCTAAGAAATTATCCCCCCACACCAGTACACGCCACCACAAGCAGCCTGAACCATTGATACCAAGCAGGATGGATCCATGCTTTCGTGCTGTTTATACCAAATTCTGACCTAAACATCCGAATGTCACAGCAGAAATCAAGACTCATCAGACCAGGCAACATTTTCCAGTCTTCTGCTGTCCCATTTGTTGATCCTGTGCGAATTGTAGCCTCAGTCGTCTGTTCTTAGCTGGCAGGAGTGGCACCTGGAGTGGTTTTCTGCTATTTAAAGTTCAAAATGTTGTGCATTTAGACATGCTTTTCTGCTATTTTATTATTATCTACTATGGGTTGTGAATTGTGGCAGTAAAGATAATGAACGTGCTTTGAGTTTTCAGGACTGAGCAAAAAGGGATGTGGAAACGAAAAAAAAAGGCATGAATTACAGCTTCCAGGTATGTAATTTTCCTGTATGACACCGACAAATTATCCAGTGCTTCCCAGTTTGATGATGCAAGCAGCCTGTAGTAATTTTCTTCATCCACAAGTCTGTCATTAAATCTTTATCATATAATTGGATGTGGAGAATACATGATATCATACAAACTGTCATAGATTTTGCAAGACATTTTATTGAGATCTTCTCGTCCTGTTTGACTTGTAATAAACTTTCAAGACTGCTGAAATCACACGATGTAAACCCTTTTGAGTGAATTAACATTACATAAATACAAATAGCATCACCAATTGTCAAAGCGCTTGCAGGTACTGATCAGTCAAGAGCTGGTCCAAATGTATTGCTGTCTGATAATGCCAAGATGTTTTTTGTGCAAAACACACCTGTACACACATTTTGTGTGCATCCCGACGTTACTAAGCATGGCACTTTCAAAGCCGCCTGTCCAATGAGCATTGATCGTTTGTCCTGTTCAAAACAGTGACTAAAGAAAATGCCATAGAAATCCAGAGCCTTCATTGAGTATCTATCAGCTGTGTGTCAGGGACTTTGAAGGACATTTGGCATGCCATGTCTGGCTGTTCAGCCGAAGCAGTTTGAGTTTAGTGAATGAACAACAGTACTGCAATGAGATATTTGATTCATTATCATATGTGGAATTCCACCAAGATGAATTAATAATAGAGACACTTTGGTAAACATTTCGTTGTTGCATTTTAATGAAATTGAAGGGGATGCTGGCCTTACCATGTAGTCATAAAGCGATCACCTGTGTGTTTCATTGTCTTCGCTACTCATTAAACAACAGCCTAGTGTTTGTGGTCCTTCCATAGAAGTCTGAAGAATTGCCTTTGATAATACATTGATAATATGTTCTGTCCCCTGCACTCTTCTTGTACTTTCTCTCTTCTTTTGTATTTGGGCAGCATTAGTCACTAGTCTAATACGTAATGGATGTTTACAGAGTATTCAAATACTTACATCAGTTCACCTTCAACCATTCACATTTTGTAAATCACTCTGAATAAGCTAAATGAACAATTATAAATGTAAATTCCCAGTGCTGTCTGGGGGAAATATGAATTAGTTATGTATGGAATAATACTTTGTACTATACACACGTACTTTTCACAAAATTCCACTGGATGCTTTTGCCTGGGCTTTGAAAGCATCCTTGTAAAGAGGATTCTAAGCTAATAGAGCATGCATGTCAGTTAATGGGACATTTACAGTAGTATGAATAAAACATGACAGCAGGGCTTCTTTGCTGATG
This sequence comes from Ancistrus triradiatus, assembly GCA_025084515.1. Taxonomy (NCBI): domain Eukaryota; kingdom Metazoa; phylum Chordata; class Actinopteri; order Siluriformes; family Loricariidae; genus Ancistrus; species Ancistrus triradiatus. The sequence goes on along the minus strand of JAJAGP010004223.1, from coordinate 14,901 downwards.
GTCAAAGTTTGCCAGTCAGTCATTCGATCATCATTTGTATGGAAAGTATTGTATGTCTCTGGAATAGATCATGAATGGCCCTTCTTACTTACAACTTTCTTTGCAGCCTTTGAACAAGTAGTTACACTATGCAGCCAGAAATTTGTGGAGATCCAAAAGTTATGCCAATAAAAATTGGTTGCTACAACTATCTGATCCGGATATTAGACCTGGCCCATGTTTTATGCTGGATGCCTTTTGTGCCGCAGTCCCAGTAGTCGCAGTATATGTGTGTGTGCCTGCATGTGCCCTGCTATGGATTGGCACCTTGTCTGGGATTGGTTGCCACCTTACACCCTGTGCTTCCAGTAAACTTCAGCTTCCTGTGACCCTGAATTGAATTGAGTGGATATAAAAATGAATGAATGAATTAGTTGCAAAAGACTGAGTTGAAATTATAACTAAACTTACCATGAAAGAATGGGAAGCTTCTCAAACACTGATGATCTCTCTACCAGGCTTCAAGGAATGGCAGAGAGAGTAGTTCAACAACAACTCAAGTGGTCATGCAAACTTGAGATGTTCAACAATGATTTATAGAGCAGTGTTTTTCTCTGTGATGTCCTTCCATCGTTAATACCATGTTTGTTCATAAATTGAGTTACAGAATGATATATGGGCTAGTGTGAAAATGGGATAAATGGAAAAAAATTTAAGACACTTATTTCTTAAATTGTTCCATATAAAAAGCTCAAGATCATTAGTGAAAAATCATTGTGATATCTTTTGTCTAATATGTGACTCTATGTCACTTTTTATGCTTATTATTATTTGGGTGGTGGATCATTCTCACCACTGCAGGGACACTAAAGTACAAATCGTGGGAACAATTCAAGAATCTGCAGGAATTCCTGTGCATAAAGGGTAAGGGCACAAGCCTAAACTGAAGACCTGTGCTCTCTGATCTTTTAGATGACACTGCATCAAAAACCATCAATCATCAGTAGCTGGTTCTGTAACTACATGGGCAAGGTATTAATTTGGTAAACTTTTGTCAAGCACTACCATACAGGGACATTCACAAATGCCATATAAAAAAATTACTGTGCGAAAAATAAGCTTTATGGTATCCATGGGATGGGCCAGCACACAGTGGAAATGTGTGTTGTGGTCAGATGAATCAGTATTCCAGGTTTTTTTTGGAAGAAATGGACACCGTGTGCTCTGGACCAAAGACAAAAAGGACTAGCAACAAGTCCAAGAGTATGCCATCCCCTGTCATGGCAGCTTTAATGCAGAAATGCACATTGAAATTTTAGAGTAACATTTCTTTCATCATATTCATCAATTAATAAATGACCCAGTACAATGTGCTTTGTTTCATTTTCATTGGGTTATCTTTATCTGTTGATGTTTTAGGTCATATGTGCAAAAATAGAAAAGTATAAAGTTTTACAATATTTCAAGCCCCACTGTACATACACACATCAATACATACTTCGACTTTTCTAGTGTGTGTCATTATACATCTACAGCTCATACCTTGTTGTTATTTCATGAAATGAAACACCTGACACTAACTTTTGGAGAAACCAAGTTCAACAGTTTAATATGTTACAACAGATTGTGTTTTTCTGTAATTGTGACTTGGAAAGTTGCAGAAAGTTACAGACATCTCTCTCTCCCTCCCTCCCCACGTCTTCATAATGCTTATCATTAACATGTGTTGTTGACCAGGTACCATATTTCTGCTGTTTAGTATATAGTCACACTGCAAACGTATTTCACTCAGTTTTCAATCTGTGCAGTGGCTTTAACTACTTTCTAATAGTAATGACCGCTTATGCTTAATTTTGTTCCTGATTAAAGACTTATTTGATCTACATTGCACATCATAATGATTCAAGACATGAACTGACTCTCTCCAGTAAACAAGCCTAGATATTAAGAAACAACGACAGGAGCTAATCAAAGTGACACTTAGCTTATGTAATCTGTTCATCACCAGTTGGTCTGATTGTTTACTGCTTCTGCCACTGTAATGCTGGTTATCTTAAGTCAGTAATGCTCCTATGCCATTATTCAGTGTCATAATCAGACACCACTTAACTATGAGTATTAGTGAAACCTAGACTCAGCAACATGCAAAATGAATAATATGCCTGGATGAAACGAGGCTGAGGTCAGGGGAAATGGGATAAAGAAAGATAATCTGAAGAAATGAGGAAGATGGTATGTGGATGGCACATAAACTGAGGCAAGTAACTCAAAATAACTGCAATACGTGGGTGAAAAGGTGACATGCTAAGAAACAGAGAGTAAGAGAGACAGATAGGACTAAAGAAGAGAGCACAGAGAGAGGGAACATATGGAATAGTGGTGTATTACAGCAACAGCAGTAGAGGGATGGGTGCAGTGTAGAACTAAATAGCACAGCTCTATTGCTGCAGCCAAGCCTTAGCATAATTTATGATACTGTGAAGTCATGCTTCTGTTCAGGCAGTGATATCCATCGACTTATAAGTGTTCATAGAAACACAATAATTATCCAACCACATAGCTGTAATAATCCAGTATAATCAAGACAGTTTTAAAGAACAAATGCATCAAGTTGTCCTTGTAATCAGGCTTATTGTCAGCTGTGGTTGCTTGTAAATCATCTTGCATGTCCTTGTCTTTGTTTTGCACAAAAAACCCTTCTTGTTCTAATCAGCAGCACTGCCTAATCAGTGGTACTGCCTTGTTTTTGTCACACGACAAGATACAGTATATTCTTCTAATATTTCTTTGTTGCATTTGTAATGCTCTATATTTTTGCTGAAGAGTCTGTAACCCCAAATCAGCTGGGGAAAAATGGACAGTATGGAAAATATAAAAAATATGTAGTGTGTCTTGCACTTACTTAATTACTTACTTTACTTTTATTTCATTGCAGACAGTAATAGTTCATGTTTTGTCTGGTCAACATTTGTTAATATACCTGTAATATATCTATTCCTGCCTTTTATGCCTGTAACACATCGCAAAAACGTTAGGGTGGGGGCAATTTGGGGCTAGTAATGAGGTAAAAAAAACAAGGTTGTGATATCAAATATGTGATATCAACAGGTGATTTTAATCATGATTTGGTACAAAAGCACTATGAAAGGCTGTCTTGTGAGGAACAAAGATGGGCAAAGGATCTTGAGTTTGTCAGCAAATCTGTGAGAAAATTATTGGATTGTTTAAAAGCGATGTTCTGTAAAGAAAGATTTGAAGGGATTTGAATATTTCCCCTTCTACAGTGCATAATGTCATTAAACAGTTCATTGAATGTGGACAAATTTCAGTCTGTAAAGGGCAAGGGCGCAAACCTAAGATTGAACACCCATGATCTCTGATTCCTCAGACGGCACTGCTTCAAGAACTCTCATTCATCAATAGCTGATATAACCACATGGGCAAAGGATTACTTTTTCAAACCTTTGTCAAGCACAACAATACAGAGTTGCACTCACATATGCCATGCAAAAGTAGTAGTGTGCAAAAAAGAAGCTGTATGTTAGCCATGTCCAGTAGTGGTATAGACTTCTCTGGGCAGTGGAAATATGGAAATGTGTATTGTGGTCAGACAAATCAGTATTCCAGTATTTGGAAGAAATGTGCTCCAGACCAAAGACGAAAACAGCAGCCAGAATGTTATGAGGAACAAGGCCAAAAGCCAGGGTCTGTCATGGTACAGGGTCAGCCTCCTTGGGCAGTCTGGAAGTTGATTATACTAAATTACTAAATACTAAATTACTGAAATAATAGATTTTAAAATAATAGTTAAAATGCAAATAAGCTAAATAGAATTATTAAATGGAGAATATAAAAAGGATATATAATATACAGACTATTGTCAGTCAGTAATATACTGTCCAAACAGTCCACGGTATTATCAGGAACAAACAGTGTAGACTAAACCGAAGGCAAAGTAGACAAAACATTCCAGGAGTGAAAAAAACAAGCAATCGGGTACATGCAGAGTACAGACGTCCAAACCGTGAAAGCAGAGGGAAAATACAAAAACCAGAGATCTGAATATCACACTGAATCACTAAATGTTTTAACTCAAGGATGCAACACAAGAGAATCGGCGATCTGCGAGAGGGGTCCACAGTTTTATATGTATACTATTAATTAATAACTATTTTCACTAGATCCCAGAAGTTGAATCTGTTCATCTGGACAAACGTTTCGTCACTCATCTAAGTGACTTCTTCAGTTCTCAGCTAGTTGGAAAACTTCTCCAATCTTATATACAGCACATTGGCATAACGACTGGTACCAGCTCCATTACATAACAACGGGACCGTGATCAGTTTAATATGCAGGTTGACATAGCCATTAATGACAATGGCCACATGTGGCATTCACACAGGATTGGGGAAGGGCTGCGATGGCGGCGTTGTAAGATGGTGAGAGATGTACTCTGAGGCCCCTCCTCGGTTCAGGGATGGACGTTCCCTTTCTAAGATTGTATAAGATTGGGGAAGTTTCCCAACTAGCTGAGACTGAAGAAGTCACTTAGATGAGTGACGAAACGTTTCTCTGACAAAACCTATATCCAGATGAACAGATTCCACTTCTGGGATTTTCTTACCTGGATTATTGAGCATGCATCAAGATATTTTCACTAGACTTTTGGCTCCCCCTGTAGATATTTAGCAGTTTATTGACTGACTAACCCAACACTGGAGATTTAGTTCCTAGACTTGTTATATAATAGTGCTGTTATTTGGTGGGTCCATTGTTGTAGCCGGTAAGCACATGACACTATGCTACAGTTACTCAGCTGAGTCCTTACGGAAAGAGCAAGTGTGTGTTGGGCGGGGGTGAGCTGGGTTGCTGATGCTGCAGACGGGGCACACGTGAGGACACGCAGCAGCAGGAAGCCACATCCCAGCACGCGTTTCGTAGAATAATCGGTAAATATTTCGCTATTTCATATCTCTTCGATGTGGTAGGTGTAAATATTATGCAGTCCTATATAACTGCATGTGTAGCCGAGTACTAGGAGCTAATGGGTGTGTGCAAAGTGCAGTCTTAGCATCGGTGCTCACAGTAGAGATGGATATCACGGCTGTCCTTGCTATACACGCTGATCTGCAGTCAGTGAGTAGCCTAGTCTGTTATAGAAGCCACTTCGACAGCAGGACGTACTGAATATAATAACATAATGGCGGGTCGGATTGATGTATATGTAGGATGCGGTCTCATAAAGAGATGTTAGCGTTAGCGTTGAATTCAAGCGTGCTTATTTTTAGCAGCTGTCTTGAATTGCATACGATTTGAACATGGTCCGTGTACGGTGGTGTTGTGTTAGATTCGGGGCCTGTAGTGTACTTTCGGAGAGTCCTGTGTGTGGGATGTTGTATGACTTGCGTTAAGTTGCCGGCCTGCTTCTGCAATGCGGCGGGTGTGGTTTAGGAGCACTCTGCTTAACACTGTATCAGCCCTCACCTCACCCCCTCTTATCTAAGCCTCAAACCTCCCGTTGGTATATACACATGACTGATGGAGCACAAAAGTGGGTAAGTGGTGTAATGAAACCACAAATGCCTACAATAGCACTAACCAGAGCCAGATGTGGATAATGAGCTCAGCAGGTCTAGACTTGGATTTTGCATGTGCTGCTCTGTTATCAGGGACAGGGCCTAAGAGTCAGCAGGTTGAATTGTAGCCTTACCGGACCGGTGTCTCGACATTTTCATTTAAAATTAGGATGACTGATGCATACAGTGACTTTTGAAAGACGCGTAACAAGTATATTGAGTTCACATAAGATCAGGAGATTGAAGTAATTCTTTGAACTACTTGATAAGGCTATTCTCCTGTAGTACTGTGGTAGCCTAGCGGTTAAGGTACTGGACTATGGATCAGAAGGTCCAGGGTTAAAATCCCACCTCTGCCAAGCTACCACTGTTGGGTCCTTGAGCAAAGCCCTTAACCCACAATTGCTTGGATTGTAAGATTGTATCAATTGGAAGTCGCTCTGGATAAGAGCGTCTGCTGTAAATGGATGTTTTTTTGTTTCTGCTTCTTTCATAAAACTACAATATATAGACCCCTGGCACTGTTTGTTCTTGTCAACAGGTGTTTGTATACTGACAAAGCTGTTTTGATGGGAAATATTAATTCATATTGAGAAGGAAAGTGACCCTTTAAGGATAGCAGTTATATCAGTCTTTGATATTATTTGTGTTTGTGCAGGTCATAGGTGCATTATATTCTCAGGTTCCTCCAGACCTTTGTAGCAATAATTTACACTTCTTCATTAAAACAGTGAAGCCATAATAGATAAAATACAGAAGGAAGCTCCTCACAGTATGTTACATGCAGAGTTGGGTAGTAATGTTCTACATTTACTATGCCATTTATTTAAGTAAAAAAAAAAATTGTACTCAGCATTTGGTGACTCCCATGTAAGTGTCTAGCAATAGTTGGCCAGCATTGTTGTATTTCAGTTTCCCTGATATTGTATTTCCATGGTCACCAATGTCTTTTCATGGTGAAAGTCTGAGTATGATTGCAGAAAATGTATTTTCACTGACATGTTGCACATCATGGTTTTGTATGATTTATGCATGTTGTCCAGCAGCTCAGTGTACCGTATTTTTCGGACCATAAGGCGCACTTAAAATCCTTTAACTTTCTCGACAGTGTGCCTTTAAATGCGGTGCGTCTAATGTATGAATTAATTCTGGTTGTGCTTTCTGACCTAGAACCGATTGTAGATGGTACACGGCGCTCATAAATCTGTCAAAATGTTTTAGCACGGTCTTGGTAAGTTACGAAGCTTATGGCAACTGTAGTGCGCATAGTGGAGTAATACGGTATGTGCTTCAGCATTAGGGTACGTGCATTCATTCATTCATTTTCGAAGCGGATTTCAAACTCAGCGCTATCAGTCACGCAGTACAACATGGACATAGAGCAGCTGCGAGAGAATTCAACATTAACGAATCAATGGTACGGAAGTGGAGGAAGCAAGAAGACGTCCTGCGCCAGGTAAAGATCCAAATGAAGCTTCCGCCGGACTTAAGAGTTTTGTTTCATTTAATGGGGCGTCGTAAACCGGTGCGCTTTATGTATGAAAATAGATCCGTTAGCAGTCGATCATTGATATTGCGTCTTATAACCCGGTGTGCTTTATAGCCCGGAAAATACGGTAGTTTGGTGCTCTGTAGCCTGTAACAAACAAGACATGTTCTCCGCAACATTCTTAAATGCTGTTTGCTATTTTCCTACTAGCAGATTTTCAACCCACCTGTCACTGATGACCTGTCTGATTTCTAGACCAACACAATGCCTTCCTTATTCTTGGCATCATTCATTCTTATATGATGAGGAGGCAGAGATATCTTAGTTTGATGGATAAGTAGCATGCACCACACTCTTTGGCGCTGAAATGATGTGCTTACGAAGCTGCCAGTGCTTTTTGTAATGTGACTCTTTGGAATGGCGTTACAGTCATACCTTGACACTGGACCATCTAGCAACTCTTTATTTTGACGAGAAAAATTTGTCTCAGCACTCGTTGTTTATTCAGCACTTGGCACACTTGCTTAAACTTGTGTGATTCGAGGTGCATGGCTTGTATGTCCTTTCTAGCCGAAATGTAGAAGTACTTGTTCAGTCCCTCGATAGCTCTCAGTGCAGATCTCCACTAAAATCCACTGTCTTGTCTTTTTTTAAACATATATTCTTAGTGCAAATAAGTCCCCATGAGTCCTAAGAACTTTATTGAAACAGCCTACAAAAATAGGAAAACAATGAGAACCACTATAGCACTGAAAATAGAGAAATAATTTGTGCCTGTGTTTAGTCTTCTTTGACCACAGCAACAGATAAGTGCTGTTCTTCAGATTAGTGCTGGAAAATAATTGAGATACATGAGATACATATCCATTTTGGCAACTGCAACCTTAAGGCATGTTTTCGACTAAGAACTGTTGTTGTTTAGTGAAGTTACACCATATTTAATATCTGTGACATTTTTACATGCTCTCCTTGAAATCAGATGGTGGTAAGCTATGGTGGGACTGTGGTAGCCTAGTGGGTAAGGTACTGGACTATGGACCCCAAGGTCCAGGGTTCAAATCCCACCTCTGCCAAGCTGCCACTGTTGGGTCCTTGAGCAAGGCCCTTAACCCACAATTGCTTGGATTGTAAGACTGTATCAATTGTAAGTCGCTCTGGATAAGGGCGTCTGCTAAATGCTGTAAATGTAACTACGCAGTAGTTTATGTGGGCTCAGTTTTATGTTTCTTTGTCAAACATACTAACACTTAAATGGCTTCTTATTCTTTATGACTTTTTTAGTACAGACTCTTGGTCTGTACATTTTGGTATCAGTTTTTATGTCCCCAGCCCTAAGCCATGCCCCATGTTATTTAGATCTTTTCCCCTATGTCCAATTTCCAAAATAATTGTCTATTCAAGATTTAGAAAAATAGGCTTGCACTCCCAATGTTCACCATCCAGCTTTTTTGTTCACCCGTTGTAGTCGGAGGATGTCATATCCATTCCCGCTCTATTATTTAGGATGTCCTTTTTCGTTACTTTTTAGCGTTCGACTCTTGTTTTTCTAGAAACCACAAATTGTCCCTTTATATTGCATTCTCCATGCAAATGCGCTTACTTCGCATGATCATCAAATGACTGTTTCATGCAGGAGCCGGCACCGTTACCTGCATACTTTTTTGTCGGCACATTCGGAACTTTGCAATTTTAGAGTGCCCAGTATCTAATGCATATTTTGGAATGTCAGTGAAACTGGAGTACCTTGAAGTCAAAAACATATATTTACATTGACAGCATTTAAGCAGACGACCCATCCAGAGCGACTTACAATTGATACAGGCTTACAATCCAAGCAATTGTGGGTTAAGGGGCCTTGCTCAAGTACCAACAGTGGGCGGCTTGGCATAGTGTTGGGATTTGACCCTGGACGTTCTGGTCCATAGTCCAGTACCTTACCCACAAGGCTACCACAGTCCCATGTACATACAAGGAGTGCATACATGACATACAAGGAGTGCATGCATGATTTATATGTAAAGCACCTTTATGGCATAAAAATATAAAGTTCACGTACATGTGCACTGTCTACCTGAGGAAGGCAGTTTACTCCGGGTGCTCCGGTTTCCTCCCACAGTCCAAAAACACGCATTCAGTTAATTGATTATGCTAAATTGGCCCGATCTGAATATGTATGACTAGTTTCGAAGTAACCTTGTATTGATGTAACGTTATGTCTGTCGTAAATAGCCATTGATGCTGAAAGCTACGTGAAACCAAATAAACTAACAGACAGTTGCTGTCTAACAAAAAGGGATGCCTTGGAACAAAACAATGTTAGCCACTTGAGAAATGGGTGCCAATTATTTGACCACTGTGACTTCCTGATAGTAGCACCATGCTGGATTTACCTACTTAAAACTTTAAAGTGTTTAAAAGGTGATAAAGCATTGCCTGTTCTGGAAATTAGTGTTTCTTCAAGTTGACTCATTCCTTCTTGGTTGTGTGCAGCCTGCGAGGTGTGTTTCTTTGTTTTTTTCCATCGTGCCTGTTTATATTTTGATTCTACAGTGTGCGTGTGCATGCGTGTGCATGCGTGTGCATGCGTGTGCGTGCGTGTGCGTGCGTGTGCGTGCGTGTGCGTGCGTGTGCGTGCGTGTGTGTGTGTGTGTGTGTGTGTGTGTGTGTATAGTAGCGTTCCACTCGTGTTTTCAGCAGTGTCTCTGGCGCATTTATGAATAATTTGCATGCGTTTTCTTGTGAAAGTTTTATATTTACATTAAAGTAGCATAAAAGTCTATGTGACTGTAATGTCTGATCAACGACCATTTTGATCCGTGATCTGTTTAACAGAATGTAATGCAGTCAGTGAACCGTGCATACCTGTAATGTATACTAGGGTATGTATACCTATTTTTGGAGTGTGTTTTTGTAAACACCAGGATAGATTATCAGTCTTGAGGGTAATGCATTACAAAATAATGCGTTACAGTAATGAGATTACTTTCTTCTGTAATGCGTTTTCTGTAACACATTAGAGTTTAGTATTTTGTAGTCACATTAAGGTTACTAACATAACAAAAATAATGTTATTTGTGTTACTTGAATGTTTCTTATTAAAAAATATTTTAACACCCAAAGCATAAAACATTTCCTATCATGTTTTCTGCATAATTTCTGTATGAGCTAATGTGACTGAATGTAACAAGTGAATCTGGCTGAGTCGACTCTTTCGACTCCCAAACAGCTCTTCATTTCATTCAGCCAAGTAGTGCTATTATGGTGTGTCAGGTCAACGTGACTGTAGGTTGTCTAGTAAACCCCACAAAACCAAACCCTCATTTGCGAATTACAGGGACTTGAACCCCAATGCAAGGTTTCACAAAAACCAAGTATAACATCAAGTATAGGTTAGTGAAATAAATTTTATACATGTTTAATGTTGCTACTACTGCTACATTTTGTATGTAAATAAACTATGGATATAAATATTGTCTGTCATTTTTGGATTTTTCAGATTTGTTTGTAGATTTAATTCCAGTATAATTTTACGGGTTTTATAATGAAACTTAAAAGTAATGAGTAGTAAGGTTACATTTTTCAGGAAGTATTGAGTAAAGTAATCCCATTACGATTTTAGTTAAGTGATGAGTAATCAGTAATGGATTACTTTTTTGAGTGATTTCCTCAACACTGTACGCTGCAGTATAACTGTGAATGGTGCCAGTATTTTTAAAAAGGACATTAAGATTATTAACTTGATATCAGAATCCGTTATTCACTGAAGTAGACATTTCTCGAGAATCTCTGTTGACTCACTGTTATTAGCTTAATACCTAATTGTAGTGAAAATGGAAAGGTCAAACTGAGCAATGTTAGACTGCTTACTATTTCTGAGGAATAATCTCTCGGGGCGTGGCACCTCACAAGAGAATCATGTCACTCAGCAGGTGATGTAACTTGGCCCAGATATTCTTATAAAGCCTGTTCTTACATAGAGACTAAGAGTGTTTCCATACTGGTGTATCATGCTAACATATATTTAACTAGGAACAACATTGACAGTGCTAATGTTGCTCTGGAGATGAGGCAGGATGTTGCAGTTTTACCAAAACAAGGTACAAAAGCATTGGTAAACTGTCACCAGTCATCAGGACCAGAATACATTGATCTGCACTGTTCCTAACACCTATGGTTTACAGCTAGCTAAGGCTTACTGCTGACACGAGTCTATAAATGGGTAGTTCTAAGCATGTTCACATTAAGGGTCACTTGTGAGGTAGAATTTGGGTAAGGATGACCTCCAGCAGTCCAGAGGTTTCCCTAATATAAGCTTTTTTCCATGACAACTAATCAGCTTTTTGCTTGACTCCATGATGTTAGATCGTCTCTAATCAAAGCAAAAAATACGTTCAAATTTTTTGCGAATTAACAAGTTAATTACTTGTAAATTGTTATTTGGTGTTAAATTCTTATGTACTTGTAGAAGTTATATTAGCTCAACGTACTAATAACTTTTTTGCCGTTGTAGTGGAGGGATGTGCCTGCTTAGCTGCCAGAATAACCTGAAAACTCTTTTTTTTCTTTTTTGATTTGAACCTAAGAGCGCAAGCAAGTTATACCGTGTACATCATATTATACAACTGATTCTAAATATGGATTTTACATGTCATTTCTCTTTCAATTTCAGATATATAGGTCTCTCCCCAATTAAAGAGATAGGAGTCTGGTCTTATATGGTTGGAAATAACTCCCTGGTGGTGTTACCAACAAGGTGGCGGAGTGAACAGACTTGTTGTATAATGACTTGCATACAATCAACGTCTGTATAAAATAACAACGTCTTGATATATAAGATTGAAATATACAGAGCAATAAGAGAATCATAAGATCTCCATGCACCAATAAATATCAGGTTTGTTAAACTATTTATCATAAAGGTGTTCATTTGTTTTAGAATAACCTCACTTCAGTTAAGTTTAGGTTTGTTCACATTTAACCCTATGGCCGGGCGCGGTGTTTCAACTCTGAGGAACATAATTCACAGACAGCTTCGTTTTGTCTAAACAACAGATTGAGATGATGTGGTAACTTAGCATCACATCCTCTTAGAAGCATGTGGGGCTGGTCAAAAGTCAAGATTCCAGATCCTTATAAGTAGTGGATCTGCTGTATAAGGCAGTGCCCCTTTTTAAAGTCCGCAGTCGCATGTTATTTTCAAAGCAGGGGTAAAACACTTTACCATTAATCAGCATTGAAGCATAAATTAGGATGTGCATGATTTAGTGCATAGGCAAACTGGGAAATGTTGGAAATAATATTGTACATTGTGGTATTCATTACAACAAAGGCATATCCAGTGTCTCTAGGATTTTATTCAGCAAGCTACCCTATTACACCCCCCCCCCCCCCGAGACACATGACGTGGTACCAAATTTAAGAGATATTACATACAAAAATAAATACAGATAAACTACAATGTAAAACAAAATTTGTATAGTATTTATTTACACCCATCTTTATTTCATTTCTGTTTACACCAAAGTCTCTGGTGCTGTTTGTGGCAATTGGGCGAACTACTTGCGTCATCGTGCCTCACGTTCATCATCCTAGGTAGCCGGAACAAATCCTGTTGTGTAACAAGAAACAGACAAGATGGTGAATAGTAATGAGCACATTATAGAAAAATTGAGCAGATTTAAGCTAACTAAAAGTGATTATAATCAATTATGATTTATAGTTTAGGAGGACATTCAGTTAATTCCTTATTCATAGCTAAAGTTGCTTTGGCTAATAAATAGTGCATGGAGTCACTCCACATGCATAGTATCAATAAAATTCAATACTACGTACACTGACTAAATATTTTATTACGAACACTATACTGTTACCCCATAGACCCTCTCTGTTGTGCCCATCTGCCTCAAGGTTAGATGTGTTGTGCATTCTGAGGTGCTATTCTGCTTTTTTTCAGTACTTGTTAGGACCCCCCAGCACTCTGGGGATCCCTCCAAGCTGACACTAGAGGTCAGTATTGGCTTGGCTAACATGCCGGGATCCTCACAGGTAACGCAATCGCGCATGCACCTGCTAATTGCTGCGTGATTGCGATATCAGCGACACCTGTCAGCGGTGCTATTTAAGAGCACACTTTGGCGCTGTCAGTTGTGGTACCCTTACCCCGCGTAACCCCGCGTTGCATGTGGTTTCCACTATGGTGACGGCTTGAACCTGGTTAGCGTGCATAACTAAGTTAGCGCCACTTATCTGTATACTCTCCTCGTGGACTGCGGACAGTGGTAGCTAGCCCTTGGAAGAGGGCCAGCGAAGAAGAGTCGCAAGGCTCGAGGTTCGGTAGGGCTGTAGTCCATAGTGTAGTGCTAGATCCCCAGTCCATTGTCCTCTTCACAGCTCCCCTTTTTTTGGCTATTTTTTTCTGGTCTGCGTTGCCCTTTTGGCTCAGGAACACAACGGTAGTTTAGTTCCCGTTCCCTCTCTCCACATCTCGTACTGCGCACCCGTACCCTTCGTGCACCTCGGGATTCCTTGGCGCTGCCGATCTCTTCCAAACGGAGATCGGCTCACTAGCGCCCATTCCTGACCCGCACATGCGTGGACCGCTGTTTGTGTTCCGGTCTTTTATTTGTTTAATCTTTTCACTTTCGTTTCAGGACACGCGGCTCGCGTCCTGTTTGAGGCATTCCTTTGGGGCCTCCCTTTTTCCTTTCCTTTTCATTATGGCTTACGACCTTGTATTATTCCATACTTTTGAGGTTCAGCAGTTTATCAGAGACCAGTAAAAAAGTGTGTGATGGACAGAATTGGTATTGTACATTATTTTGTATTTTTGGATAGTTCAGTTGCAGAGGGAAACATGAAGGGAGATCTGCTTATGTATGTGACGACTCATTCGAATGAGAAATAGATTTTAGTTAATCCCTTGCTTTGCTGTTTTCTGATTTATAGATGGCATGACCCCTTTCTATTCCCTTTTTGTTCGGTGTCTTTATGAGTGAGTTAATCAGGTCATTTCAGATGAGCAGATTGTTTTGTGTTTTCATTTTTCAGGAGGTGCAGTCCATTTAGTGGAAGTTGTGCACTGAAGAGGCACACAGAACACAGTTCTAAGAGGAACTGATGCAGGACTGTTTAGTGAGTAATTTTCCGAAGCACTTCAGGATAGGCTTCAATGTAGGCTTTTACTTTAGATAAAAGCCTTAGAGGTAAAAGATGAACTCTTTGGGAGAGAATATGGAGTATCTACCTGTCTCTGTGGAGCTAGAGTGGTCAGTTAATTATGTAAGGATGAACAGATTTTTTTAATGATGCAGCTTTATGGAGGATTATTTGTGTATTTTTAAGGCTAGAGTTTGTTTTGTTAATGCTTTCATGCAGGTAGGATAGGTAGTATTTAGTATTAGAAATGTACAGATGAATATATTAAGATAGTATAGTTCACATGGGTAACCATGATCTCTGATATTTAGGGTTGGTGCTGTGTCTAGAGGGGATCAGTAAAACATGAAAGATGGCCAGCATCAAAATATGAAAATGCATGCATATATACACTGTCAACAAAAGTATTGGGACACCTACATATTACACCTACAGGAGTGTTTATGGCATCCCATACTAAATTCATAACCATTAAAATGGAGTTTTGCAGCTGTAACAGCTTCCACTCTATTGGAAAAGCTTTCTACAAGGTCTTGGAGTGGGTCTTTGGGAATTTTCATCCGGAAGAGCATTTGTGAGGTCAGACACTAGTTCATTATAAAAGGGTTTCCATGGGGCTGAGGTCAGGGCACTGTGCAGGAAGTTCTTCCACACCAAACTCACAAAAACATGCTTTTATGGACTATGCTGGAACAGAAAAGG
>JAJAGP010004222.1:40000-54132 GCA_025084515.1 Ancistrus triradiatus | reverse complement strand
TCTGTTCACTGTCACCAGTGCAAGTTTGACCAGATTCCACAGTACCGTTTCTTCATAAGTCCAAGTTAAACATGTACTACATGTAGGAGACTAAATATACTATTATAGGCTGAACTTGGTTATCTGTTTCTCAAACTACCCATAATTCCAAAACCATTCCACTGCCAACCAAGACTGGAACCCCCTTAGCTGTCACCGGTCCAGGTTTGGCCAGATTACACTGTTCCATTTCTTCGTAAATCCAAGTTAAACTTCTGCTACCTGTAGGTGACCAAATACACACATTTCATATAGGCTGATTTTGGTTATCTGTTTCTCCAAAATTACCCATAATGCCAAAACCATTCTATGGCCATCCAAGACTGGTACCCCTTTGCTGTCACCAGTGCAAGTTTGGAGAAATTTCACTGTACCATTTTTTCATAAATCCAAGTTAGTTATATGATCTTTAGGCAATTTAAGTTAGAAAACTTCCCCAGTCTTATATATACAGCACCTTTGCATAACAATGGGACCGGTGATCAGTTTAATATGCAGATTGCCATACTCATTAATGACAATGGCCATGTGTGCCATTGACACCGGATTGGGGAAGGGCTGCAATGTACAATTCCTGGCAATCCTCCTATCACTTAACAGCGTAGACTACATTACTCTGTTTGTGCTGGCAGACCTTGGGGTGGACCAGTTTCTGGCCTAGCATGTTTTGGGGTTTGAAAGCCACAACGTTTCCCATTGTAAGCTGTTAAGTGATAGGAGGATTGCCAGGAATTGTACATTGCAGCCCTTCGCCAATCCGGTGTGAATGGCACACATGGCCATTGTCATTAATGGATATGTCAATCTGCATAATAAACTGATCACCGGTCCCATTGTTATGCAATGGTGCTGGTACCAGTCGATATGCAAAGGTGCTGTATATAAGACTGGGGAAGTTTTCCAACTAGCTGAGACTGAAGAAGCCACTTAGATGAGTGACGAAACGTTTCTCCGACAAAACCTTATGTCCAAATGAACAGATTCAACTTCTGGGACTAGGCTGGGCTTCTGTATTCCTGTGAAAGGAAATCAAAGTTCTACGGAATGTAATGACATTGTAGAGAATTGTGTGCTCAAAGACATGATGACTGAAATGTTTTTTTGTCAATACACCAACCATATCCAGCACCGTTAGGATGTACTTCACACCAGCTGAGGCCTTTTCACAAGCATTCAGCAGGCAATAAGAGTCAACACCATTGTTTACTCATATCTGCTTAATCATCACCTTTCTCATGCTGTTATTTGCAGTACAAATTGTGAGTGGTTTTATAAAAAAATACTGATAGCTTAATGTCCAGGCTTTTAACCTTTTTCCTTATTCAGCATTAATGTATTTTCAAACATGATTTTATGTGTTGTGCAGAAATGGCACTTCATGCCTTGACTACTTTACAGGTGTAGGCAAACTATACCTCTCAAGGATGGAACACATCCACAGGAAAGATAAGGACCATCCTAGACTTCACAAGGATGAAAAAAGACCTCACATCACCAACCTACTGTCTTTAGTAATGAGCCTACAGAATGTGCACTTTTGTTGCAAATGAACTTGGCCAATAAAGTCTATTATGGAACCAAAGAGGGCAACAGCTCCACATTAGTGCGGATAGTTTGGCATTGGGCTGTTCAAACAGTCATAGTAGGAGAGATAACTGCATGACTATATTATATAACAACATTACTAAATAAAATGGCAATAATTATAGTGTTACAAAAGTGAAATTAAAAGACAGAATGTAAAACTATTAATAAAATCCCCAGCTTCAGCCAATGAATTACACTTCTTACACAACAATTTTGAACAAAAAATGAAAATCTTTTCAAAATTATTTTAATGAAATATTTTCCTAAATTGCAATTTCTGTGTTTCTTCAGTGTCTTGTTTGAAAATATTATAGAATATATTTATTACTCAATGTCGTGACTAGCGGTGACGCTTTCTATCAATAAATGCCAAGAGGCCCACGGGGTACTTATAATAGATAACTAAAATCAGCCGATGCAATTACAGCTAAATTGCCTAAAGATCATATGACTAACTTGGATTTATGAAAAAATGGTACAGTGAAATTTCTCCAAACTTGCACTGGTGATAGCTAAGGGGTGCCAGTCTTGGGTGGCAGTGGAATGGTTTTGGCATTATGGGTAATTTTTGAGAAATAGATAACCAAAATCAGCCTATATGAAATGTGTGTTTTTGGTCACCTACAGGTAGCACAAGTTTAACTTGTATTTATGAAAAAATGGTACGGTGAAATCTGTCCAAACTTGCACAGGTGACAGCTAAGGGGTACCAGTCTTGGGTGGTAGTGGAATGGTTTTGGCATTATGGGTAGTTTTAAATATATAATTGTTTTATTCTAATAATATTTATTCTAATAATGCAAGTAAACCTATTCAACTATGAAAATATATTTCGTACTTGTATATTTAGTAAATGTGGGTTTCCACACCAATAAAATAATAAAGTCTATCAAAACTTAAAAAAAAATGTTAGTCCGTTTCTCTCTGCTTAAGCAGCGTCAGCCTGTAGCGAGCAGCGTATATAGGAGCATTCGGATTTAAAGTGCGGATGGCTTGACTGTGAATCTTTAAAACGCGGACAGCTTGACCGCGGTAAAAAAGTTACGTTTCCTCTTTTTTTTTTTTTTTTTTTTTTTTTTTTTCTCTCTTCACCTTGAGTTAAAACTTTTGTCTCTTCACTTCAATTCTAATTAATTATTTGAGATGTTGGTTATAATGATATTACCTGGTTTCAATATGTAGCATTTTATTCGAAGATAATCGAGAGAACATCAAATATAGATAGAAATAAATGTTTTTTATTTTATTAAATGATTATGTCGCTGCAATTTTCAATTGAATCAGTAATTTGCTTAAATAGGTTTTGTTTCTTCCTTTTTAATTTTGTCACCCCTATCAAACTTTTAAAATTTTTCTTGAAATTGTTGAATCTTTAAAAAAAAAAAAAAAGTATTTGAACCTTTTATAAGTCAGTAAGCACAGAAGACACAACCCACCCTATAAAGAACAAGTCCACATTTCTGAAGCAGTGTTTCAGCCTAAATAATAGCTGTAATAAAATGGTGTCAGGCCTATGTGTAAGTTTTGGCACCCCTGGTTATAGGAATTTCTGATTATTGGAGCTGGAAAAAACATTATTATTAACCATGTTATCATGTCCTTATAAATATGATGCCTGAATGTTTGACTGTTGCGGAGCGTTACTTATGGAGTTTATTTACAGACCTGCAGCCATAAATCCGTCGGGTAGCTTCCTGAGCCGCCTTACCCCGGGCCGGGAGCTGATGAAACATGTTCGGGGTTTATGAGGTAAGACGTCATTAACGTCAAATCTAATGACTGGTTAACCGGATTTAGTGTTCTGGCTAACGCGGCACGGGTCAGAACGTTACGCCGCCCAATATGAATACAGATCCTATTTCTCTGAGCAAACGCTGGAACTGTTACTGCAGCCAGCTCGGGGTTGCCAGGTTGAATGCACAGCTTCTAATGGAGAATCCCTCATTAAATATGTTGATGGTTAGCACACTGGGCTATGCTTAAACAGTGTTTTTATACAGCGTGGATTCCCTGGCACTTACCTGGCAACCCTGGCTAATTTGCTTACAGTTGAGTTGTTGATGCAAAGCAAATGTTTCCACAGATCATACCGTGCCCCCGAACATCGTGATCGTCACCACCGCGCTCTTCGGATGGCTTGTTATGGGATTTTGGAGCGCCCGTGCGAGGAGGTGAGTGCACTCAGAACCTTTCAGAGCTGTTTTATTTTAAGTAAATAAAACGTTGAGTAATTTTGCGCTTGCAGCCTGCCGACTCTTCCATAATCGCTCCCATAATGCACTTGCAGGCACCATTGTTCCAAACCCTGTTGACCGGTGAAATGGATTCGAGTTTGTTTTCCATTCATCCATGTAACCTGTGCAGCGTGGAAGCCGAATGGGGTCAGAATTAGTATGCTTTTTTTTTTTTTGTCACACATCCTGCAATCTAATTGAAAGCAGGTGTTTTCTGTTTGGTATGAAGCTTCTTGGCGGTAGCGCAGGTGTTGCTTTTTCACTGTGACAGGGTTGACGGGAAAATGGATGGTCCAGTTCTTGAGGAGAATATGCAAAACCACCTTTGAGCACAGGGGTATATCTGTAGTTCTCATTGTAGGTGCCCTGTGTAGTGAGTGAAGTGTGGACTGAGATCGCTCACAGGCCGCAGCAGGTCCTTAAAGCTCCTGCTGGAAGTGGGTTTGGACCCGATCTGCTGGTGCTGAGTGGCCAGCTAATTAAACAGCCCGTACGCACCCTGATGATGCAGGCCATGAAGGCTCTGGAACGGGCGGGCGGGCGGGCGAAGTGCAGCTGCACCAGACCAGGTCCCGCCCGTCTTTGGAGGTGCAAAGAAACACCCGTCTGAGAGGAGACGTCCTGCTTAGGCCTGAAGTTGGCATGGCGGAAATGTTCTCAAACGTTCTCAAAGTAATTGATCTGAATGCGGCGCATGCGCGGCACCCCGCAGTATTTCCGCATGGTCCGTTCCATCTGCACCTGCTAATTCTCCTGATGCCCTCCGAATCGCACTTGAACCTGCAGCTCGGCTCCCTCCCCCGCGCCTGTTCGTGTGCCGCTGCCAGCTGAGCTCTGACGGCTCTCATTTAGTCAGTGGTTTCATTTATTTCGATTCAGGAGAGCTCGCTTGGAGAACCTCCCCATGTGTGTCCGTCCTGCCGCGATCGGAGTGGGAAAGATCCGTCCCCAGACGCCCGAGCCGTTCAGCTCGCGGCATGTTCCGGTCATCCAGGAACCTTCTTTGGAGTGATGGGTCTGTTTTTTTTTTTTTAGGAACCTTAAATCTCTGGCCCCGTTGTCATCAGAGGAACCAGAGCTGTTTCTCAGAAGCGTTCCGTAATCTGATGGCTTTGAGACTTCCTAGCTTGATGAGGAGTCTGCAGGTTCTGGCCTCAGCGCACCTGAAGACGTTTCTTGGCCTGATGGGTAAACCTCTATCTGGGTTAGAGCACCAGCAGATTCTGCCATGGTGCCAACTGAGGATATATGTCTGGTTCCGCTGACTTTCTAGCTTTAGGAGGAACTGTGGAACCTCTAGATTCTGGCCTCTGTTCTGTCGAAAGGGGAACCGGAACTATTTCTCAGAGGCTTTATCGCTGCTCTCTGCGGCCGAAGCCACGGTGTCCGGTGTGGTGAATGTCGCTCAGGCCTGGCCCGATGGATCCGGGGTGGGTGAAGCTCGGGTTGGAGCGGGAGCGGGAAGCGAGACTTATCAGCAGCATCGGCGGAACATCGACATCACTGATGCTGCGGTGTCTGAATGAAAGCCCGGTGTGAAGCTGGAGCTGGAGGCTGGGAGGTTTGGAATGTGAAGTGTGACAGAGGAATATAAACGAGTTTGAAGATGAGCACAGCGACTCGGAGCCCGTGGCAATGTGGGGGTGTTTCTTCTCGTTCTGATCCCCCCCCCCCCCCTTCTCAGCCTGGCTTCGTTTTTTTCTTTCCAGAATATTTAAAGTCCTTTCTTTTCCCTTTTTCTTTGACTGACAGTAATGGAAGCGACTCTTCACCAGTCCTTCGAGACGCAGGCTGAGGGAGGCTGTGAGATTACACACACACACACACACACACACACACACACACACACACACACTCTGCCCTCGGTTCGGCTTTTGTGATTGACCGCTCTTGTTCTTGCGGGTGGACAAAGGTGGGAAAATTGTTAGGGGCTTTAATGAAGCGCCGGCGCCGTGTGTGAAGTTTCGCAGCCTTTCAGGAGTTCTTGCTGCTCGTTAGTCATTAGTTAATCCTTAACCCTCTCTGTACCCGCGTCCTTCGTGCTACAGCCTCTCCCCCTGTGTGGCTGTTCTGCAGTAAGCTCAGTAGGGACCCTAAGTAGGCAGCCTAGGTAGGGAGTCTGATTGTTTGAGATCTGTCCTTGTACGTGCTTGTCATCGTAAACATCCGTCGGCAGCGTCATGGGGAAAGAAAGCGAATCGAACCTCGGTAAGGTTTGAGCCGTGCCCAAGTTTGCCAACGAAAAGGACGACTGCGCGGGCCCGCGGGTTAATTAAGATGCGTTTGGCCTGGAGTCATACCGCGCCGCCGAGCTGTTACATATGTGAGCCAGCGTCGTACCGCCTACCGCTTGTCTCGCGGTGGCGTAGCGCTTCAGGGGTGCACAACGCTCTCCCGGGCCCCGCGGGAAATCTGTGGGAGACTTTAAAGCTGCTTGTCCCTCCAACCACGGGTGTGATAAAGGTGCTCGTACTCGGCCGGTTTCAGCACCGAGTAGTGGGCGACCGATGTGGTTTTTGTAATTGGCGATATTTGGAGGGTGACTGGCAGCTGAGATGTACTGCAGACACCCACACAGCATCGTTGGACTTTAACATGTTTAAGCTATAAATGCACTTTTTTTTTTTTCTTTTTTTTTTTCTTACATTTATTGCCAGCTAACAGCATCTTCTTGTTGAAAAAATGTGTAAATACTTCCCAAACACAAACTGTTTGCTGGAAATGGGTTTTTCCTTCTGATGAACGGCTCCGCCCGCGCTGAGCGCCATCTCAGAATCTGTGCTGTTAGTCACTAAACAGAAGTTTCTGCGTTTTCTCCACTCTTTCTGAATATGGGCGATCCGCAGTGTGTGGGTCTAACCCCAGTGTGCAGTGACCAACCCTCGAGGTCTTTCACACACAGTCCGACTTTTATGGATGACGAAAATGGATTTTTAACGTAGTGTGACCTAAACACTCGTTTACACGACGTTTACTTTTTTTCTTTACTTTCTTTTCTCTTAGTGTGTCGGAGATTTTGCTGTGTCTCACGTCGTCGACTTAAACTATAAAAAGCTTCCTGCACTCATCTGCACTCGCCTTTGTTTTGTGGTTTTTCTTAGATAAATAATCAGTCGTTTCCATCCAGTCCCTGTGAGCTTTGTCTCCATCATTCCTCAGCCTTTCAGTTCTATCCCACCAGATCTGTTCTTTAATACCCATGTTTTAGAGGCAGCCTGTTGCTCGTCCTATAAGCTCTCAATGAGCTGTTCTGCCCGGCGACCGAGCTCTGATTGGTCAGCCTGATTATAACAACGCAGGAATTAGAACAGGCTCCGATTAAACATTTTACGCAGCGTCTCGGTCCGTCGGTGTGAAGGACGGCATTAAAGTACGTGTGCTTGAGGTTTTTGGAGCTGCAGAACCTAACCGAGTGTGTTTTTCGTCCTGTGGAGCACCGTGCTTGATGACTAGACGTCCAAAAAGCTTAATTTGGACTTGGAGAGATGCAGAACTCCGATAAGCTATGAACCCCACCTAATTTTTTTTTGGTGCTTTTCTGCTCACCCGCAGAGGTTGCGGTTCCAAAAACATTACACAACGTTGTTTTTGCTCGGCGCTGATCGGCGTCGGATTAGCTGGATGAAGTTTGTGGCTTTGATGTCGAGCAACGCCTTCACCTGCCGCCGTGACTCGGGTCGAAAACTGGGAAGAGCTGGTAATCAGAGAATCTGTCAGGTTCAAACACGCATCTTCAACTTGCCACACACGTCCTACGCTGTGTGTGTGTGTGTGTGTGTGTGTGTGTGTTTGGTTGGTTCATTAGAGCAGATGGTTTTGATGTTTCTGTCTCACGATCCTTCAGAGAGTGCCGTAATGGGGACGAGTGAAATCCTCAGATTCTCCCTGACCTACAGCACATTAACGCGCACACACACGCGCTGTTGCGTTTGTTCCGTTGTACGCTCTGGTGTCGCTCATGTCACATATTGACACTGGTTGCATCAGCTGGAGATCTGGGTTTCAAATGAAATGGAGGGCTTCAGATGTTGCCTGATGGTTCTGCAGAATGAAAGCCCCGGTTCTGGTGTAACACGGAGAAAGATCAGGAACCCAGGTCCAGGAGCACTGGAACTTGTCCCGTTCATCGGCCAGGACAGGTTGCAGAACGGAGCACCTTGAGTTAATGGGATGGATCAGCTAAGATGGGGATCAGGATTTCCTCTGTAGCTCTGAGATTAGTTATGTAAATCTTCATGTCCCCCCCCCCCCCCCCCCCCCCGCCGCCTTCTCAGGAACCTAACGAGAGAACTGTTGTTAGGTGCTTCTGATCTGAAGGTCATCTTGGGTTCAGTCATCGTACGAACATGTTAGGTTCTTCAGTTCTGTAGCTTCTTCTGTTTGAGGAACCTTCAGTAGGAGCTTCAGTTCTGTAGTTCTCAATGGGTTCGCTCATCACAGGGACCTTTTATTAGGTGCTCTAGTTCTTTAGGTTCCTCTATTTGAGGAACAATTAGGTGTCCCAGTTCAGCTTGGTCTTCATCGGTTCCTCCATCCTAAGAACCCTTTGTTAGCTGCTCCCCTTCTGTAGGTTCCTTCATTAATGGGACAATCATTAGAGGCTCATGTTCTGTAGGTACTTCTGTTTGGAAAAACCTTCCCTGGGTGCTCCTGATCTGCAGGTCTTCCTGGGTTCCCCTTGTCTCAGGAACCTTTGTTAGGCGCTTCAGGTCTGTAGGTTCCTTTGTTTGAGAACCATTATTAGGTGTTCCTGGTCTTCATGGGTTCCTCCATCATAAGAATCTTCATTAGGTGTTCCAGTTCTGCAGGTCTTCAAGGGTTCCTAATCTCACAAACCTTTAGGACCTTCAGTTCTATAGGTTTCTCCGTTTGAGGAGTCTTCATTGGTTGCTCCTGTTCTGTGTCTTCATGGGTTTCACCCGTCTCAGGAACTTTTGTTAGGTGCCCGTGTTCTGTAGGTTCCTCTGTTTGAGAATCTGTGTTGGGTGTTCCTAATCTGAAGGTCATCTGTGTTTCTCTCGTCTTATGAACATTTATTAGGTTCTTCTGTTTGAGTGTTCCATATCAGCTTGGTCTTCTTGGGTTCTCCCATCAGTTCTACAGGTCTTCTTGGATTCCCCCCATCTTACAAACCTTTTTTAGGTGCTTCAGTTCTGTAGGGTCCTCCATTTGAGGACTCTTCATTGGAGGCTTGTGTTCTGTAGGTTCTTCTGTTTGAGGTGCCTTAATTAGGTCTTCATGGGTTCCCCATCTCGGGAACCTTTGTTAGGTTCTTCAGTTCTATACATTCTTCATTACGTGCTCTTTGTCTACAGGTCTTTATAGGTCCCCTGATCTCTGGAAACTTTTAGGTGTTTGGGTCATTCATCTCGTGAACCTTTAGGTGCTTCAGTTCTGTAGGTTCCTGCGTTTGAGGAACCTTCATGAGGAGCTCCAGTTCTGTATCCTTTGTGAGAATCAGATCATCTGGTACCAGCAGAACAAACTTTCTGATAAAATGACCGACTGCAGTGATGTGGAGTCAGTTTATTGAATTGGAGCTGCTTTTATTTGATCAGTGCTTTTATAAAAACAGAGGTGGACGTTCTCGGTTATTGTCAGTCTGACCCTCGGTGGTTCTAATCAGATGCGGTAGTGAGACGGTCGGTCTCGTTACTCCGTCTGACAGCCTAGATCACGGCGCTAATGAGAGGACCTGGTGTGAGGACGGCATTCTGGGAAATCCGGCCGGGGCTCGGTGATGTTGGGGTCAGAGTGTAACCGCGGCCGAGTCGGTAATTAATTTTAGCGTGAATCCTAACGACGCGCTAATGGAAGGAGAGTGACCCGAGATTGCGGAGCACCGCGCTCATTTAAAAGCAGGAGGACGGAGAGGGGGGCGGGGTTAAATAACGAGCGAGGTTAAGTGAGTAGTCGAAGAATAAATGAGAGCGCAGACGGTGTGTGAGGCAGAGATTAGTGCAGGCAGTGATAAATGCAGATAAAGGCTCCAGTTCCTTCAGCTCACAGGGCTGACAGATCTTCTCAAGGTTCCTCGTATCTAAACTGGATTAGAATGCTTTGGTTCAGGTTCTCGGTCTCCTTCCTCTAACATTCCTTAGATCTGAAGGTTTTCTGTTTTCCCTCAGTTCCTAAATCCTGTGCTCCATTCTCATCTCCCAGTGGTGGTTGGTTGTTCAAGTCTTCATTGGCTTTCATTCCTTGGTTGTTGGTTCCTCTCTCCGGTAGATATTTATACTTTCCACAGTTCTGCAGCGTTTCAGATTGTTCTTGCCGTTAGAGGTCCTTGGGTTTGGTTGATCTGCAAATCTAGGAGATGCCAAGAGGTTCCTCTCTACTGCAAATATCCATGCTTTTCTTAAGTCTGCTGGTGTTGGACGTGTACATTCCTCAAGGTCGATTTCTGCAGCTCTTCAGGTGAGGTTCTTCACACGAAGCAGTTATTTTGGACGTTCCTGAGCTCTACAAACCTCGCAAGTTTTCCAGCTGTCTCAAATTGATTGGTTTCTTGGTTCTGGAGGTCTTTGAGGTCACTCGCCCTACATGGTATTTGGAAGTCCTTCACAAGTAGCAGATGTTTTGATGTTTTTCAACTCTGCAAACCTCTGTAGATTCTCTAGCGTTCACAAATCGGTTGATTTCTTTGTTCTGCTGCTTTTTGAGGGTCCTCGCACTAAGCTGACCCTTTAGATGTTCCTGAGCCCTACAAACCTCTCTAGATTCTCCACCTGTCTCAGTTCTGTTGGGCTCCTGGTTCTGCAGGTCCTTGAGGTTCCTCACTACCTGGTCTTTGGAGATTTTTTTCATTTGCGCAAATTCCTGCCAGGTGTTTTGATGTTCTGGAGCCCTACAAATCTCCTGCAGGTTCTCTAGCTGTCCCAGGTCCATTTGTTTTCTTGGTCCTGTAGGTCTTTGAGGTCCCTGTCTTATTAGATATTTGGAGATTCTTCACACTAAACAAATTTCTGCATGTTCCTCACCTCTGCAAAGGCCTGTAGATTTCACAGCTGTCCCAAATCGGTTGGTTTTTGAGGGTCCTCGCACTAAGCAGATCTTTGGATGTTCCTCACCATTGGGAGATCTCTTGACATACAAACCCCAGACCCTCCTGTCAGGTCTCCAGCTGTCCCAGTTCTATTGGTTTCATGGTTCTGCAGCTCTTTAAGGTTCTTTGCTTGAACTGGTATTGAGGTTCTTCACACTAAGCAGATCTTTGGGTGTTCCTGAGTCCTACAGACCTCTCTAGATTCTCAAGCGCACTCCTCCAGATTCTCTGTTGGTTTATTGGTTCTTCTCACTAAGCTGATATTTGGCTCTTCACCTCTGCCCTAGAAGTTCTCCTTCTGCCCTAAACGCTGCTCTACCAGGTACTTGGAGGTTAACACGATAAGTTCTCTAGCTGTCTTAAATCTTTTGGTGCTTTACGGTTTGGTGCAAAGGTTTTTTTGGGGGCTTTTCAGCTTGCTCTTCATGGTTTCCTCCGATCTGCCAGATGTTCGTCTGTTGCTGCTGTGTAAGTCCTCCAGCTCCTCTCTCTCCTCTGAAGTGTTAGTGATCTTCTCTCTTCTCTCGCTTCCTGATGAGCGTGTGGCCTTGGTTCCTCTCCCCTGCTTCAGGTACGGGTTGCTGCGGGTACAGGTTGCTCTGCTCTGGCCGTGTCCCTGCTGTGTGCCCAGCAGCCGTGTCGGTGCAGCTGTGGCTGGGCTAGTGTTCGGGTAGCGGCTGGTTTATGAAGGGAGCGCTGGCCGGCTGTCGGTGTCTCTATCAGGAGCGCTGATGCCTCTTACCTGGGGATCTGCACTCTGACATGAAGGTAATGATTTCTTTCTCTGCGTCTCTCTCATCCCTCCGTCTCCGGAGTGTCCTACACCCCTCGCTCCGTGCCTCTGACATTTAGCACGAGCGCCGAGCATCAGAACGAGCCGCTGACATTTCTTCAGGTGCTCTAATATCAGCCGCCCCAGAGCATGCTGGGAAACTCCAGCACTTCCTTTGATCTTTAACCTGAGGAGATTCGGCGAGGAGATCACGCGCTCGCCCGCGGCTAACCGCCTGCTGCAAAGGTCAGGCCGTGGCGGTGCGGTGGATAACGCTCATTACACGGGCCGGGCTGCCGAAAGTATGTGCATTCCTCCCATATTCTCTGAGCAGGTCAGCGGGGGTCACTGCTGAATTGTTTGATCGCGACTCGTTCGTCCCGCTTGTTTAGCGTTTGAATCACTGAATCACTTCTCAGTGTAAACTTTAACCGTGCTCAGCCAGTGACTCACTGAATCGCTTCTTCCATCCTCACATAAGCAGGGTTAGGGTTTATCAGAGTCGTTTGGTCATGATTAGGAATCACTACTCTGAATTTTTGTAAATGTGTTCAGGTTTGCTTTGGTGATTTGAATCAGTGAATTGTTTGCTTAAGTGAATCAGAATCATTGTTGTGGCTCAGACTTGATCCTCTTGTTCTTGGGTCCATGTTAACGTTACCGAATCGTTCGATCATGAGCAAATCGTCCCGCTCTTGGTCTGGGAGTGGCGTTTGAGTCGGTGAGTCATTTGTTCATGGTGCAATTTGGCACCTACTCTTACATGACCAACTTCAAATGATTCAGTCGTTGTTCAGACTGACTTGTTTCTCTTGTTCAGTGAGTTGATTGGTTGTAACACTTGATTCAGCCTGCTGTCTGAACTGATCCGGTTGTGGATTCCGTTAGTGTTTGAATCAGGGACTCACTTCTCAGATGCTTTCCCTTTGCACATCCACTGAATCACTGAGTCTCTTGTTCATCTCTTTGTATTTCAGTCTTTTGATTCAGTGCTCTCTCATTCAGCAGGTCAGTGTTTTTATTACTGAGTCGGTTGGTAATGACTCAATCATCCCGCTTTAGTTCAGTGGTAGTGTTTGAATCAGTGAATCATTTGTTCATGGTGGACATTGGCACCTTCTTACTTGAGCCACGACTGAATCATTGAAACTTCAGACTGACTGGTCATAAATTTGATTCCCTCGCTGGCTGAACTGATCCATTTGTGCGTTCAGTCAGTGTTTGAATCAGTGAATCACTTTTCATAAACTTCCACCTCACTCATCCAGTGAATTGCTGAATCTCTTGCTCATCATGTCAGTGTTTGTATTACTGAATCATTTGGTCATGACTCAATCACTTCTTTGTATTTCAGGGAATCTGTTTGAATCCGTAAATCTTTCAGAATCATTTGACACTGATTCACTCCTACTTGTTGGTTCTGGAGGAGAGGAGCAAACGATTCCTTCTTGTTCAGTGAGTTGGCATTTGAATTCCTGAATCATTTGGTCTTGTTTAGTGTTTGATTCAGAATCATTTGATCCTGATTCACTTATCTCTTATGAATAAGAGGAGCAAACGATTCCTCCTTGTTCAGCGAGGCAGCATTTGAATCGGTGAATCATTTGGTCGTGTTTCAGGGTGCCGATGCTTTTTTTAGCGCAGGGCTGGCCGCGGGGTTCGTGTTCCTCCTCGGCGCCGGAGAGACGGGGCGCGGTGCGCGCAGAGGACTCGGGTCGTATGTCATCATCAGGACTGGCAGTGTGATGTCACTCATCCGTCACTGCGAAGTCATTTACGCTCCGGTTGATTGGCAGGTGTTGATGGGCGGGGCTCTGTGGCGCTCCTCGGGGAGAGACGGATGGTGCAGGCGCTTGATGGATGGTTTCCTCGGTGCGAATCGGGCCGGAACATCAGAGCGCTTCATCATCCGGAGGTGTCTCTCGCCCCTCTGTGGAAGGTGGGGCTTTATTTTGCACGCCCATATAAGGTGAGGAGATCTTCTCGGGCAGGACTGGCAGACTAGCAGAGTTTTTCTGCTCCGAGTCCCGTAGGGGGCGCCCCGACTGAGGAACTTTGGCTCCTTTAGGTCCCACACGGCCGAGCTCACGTCTGTGTCGGTGCGTGCCGCTCTCGCCGCTGTCATCCTGTCACCACGGCGACCTGCAGAGTGGCAGCTCACTCGCCTGCTGTCAGCGCCACTTAGGGCCGGGAGACAGGCAGACTGGCATTTTACCACTTTACTCAGCACCGCGGGGGGGAAGTGAGGGCACCACATTAACTACACCTCTGAGAGAGGGAGAGAGTTATTTTATTCACCCCAGCGACTGAAAGCCTTTGCTAGAGACAGACAGACATGATTAGAGACGGCCCGAGCGCTGGACTAATGCGGAGAGAGAGAGAGGGAGACGGAGACAGAGACCGAGGGAGAGACCCCCGAGGGGTGAGACGCGTACAGGCAGAGCTACAGCCGCTC